>CM056598.1:26936122-27223483 GCA_029721355.1 Tegillarca granosa | reverse complement strand
CATCATGCAATTTCACAAACATTGTTGCAAGATGGCCAGGGAGCACCCATGACAGTAGGATATTTGATAACAGCAACATATGTGCCAAGTTTTAGGAACGGCGTATCAACGGTGTTTTACTTGGTGATAATGGTTACCCTCTACGCCAATATTTGATGACACCCCTTCTCCACTGTACCACAAGAGCAGAACAAAGATACAATAATGCACACTGTCATACACGTGTAAAAATTGAAAACGCTTTTGGAATTTTAAAGAGGACTTTTCCGTGTCTAAGCAAAAAGCTTGCTGTGAAAGTACAAGTGACTTTACACATAACTGTATCATGTTCAATACTGTGTAATTTACGCAAGCGATGGAATTTACTGTTAGCAGATACTGGATGTGAAAATGGTACAGAAAGAGAAGATGTACCAGCACAAATGCCCCAAAACAGAAATCAGGGAGGTCAGGCGTTTAGGACATTCCTTATTAGACATTTTCAGTGATGGAAATAAATGAAGAAACTACGTATATATTTGACTTTGTTTTCGATTTTAAATCTTTTCAAAGGGACTTAAGTTGTGCTGTGGTTCTTTTATTCACGCCATGTCTCGAATTAAACTCTGCTGCCAAGTCATCCCATTCCTTATTTTTCTTCAGAATCATTTTAGCATCACTCATTTTGCTTTCAATAATGTCTTTTCTGCTTCCAATCAATTCTACTAAATTACATTTCTTCAGTTCGCTAAAATTTGGTCCTTTCCTACCAGCCATTTTCTGGAATATTTGTTTGGTGAACCACTTGAACCTAGGATCAGGTATACCTGTTTTATTTTCAGTGTGAAACACAGTTAAAATATGTGTCATTTCTACTCACCTGTGATTTAAAACCCCTTTTTCTTAAGCCAGGTTTATACTGTAATCTTTTCTTACCTGAGACACAGGTGTGAATACGGGCAAAAAAAGACATAATTATAAAGATTATAACGGACTTCTATACCGACTATACTACTGAATGATAGATTTCTGTTATTACTCGTCATTTTTTTCCTTATATGTCAGCTTTGACATCTATCATGAGTTACTTTCATTTTAATAACACTTGAAATAATCGATTTGAAATTCCTCTTACCGACAATGACACACAAGCTCGGCTTGCAATTACAATGGATTAAAATGTAGACTAGTAAGTACCAATCGTTTAGTTGTTAGCGTGGATTAACAATAGGAAATTAAGGAGATTAGTGTATGTTTGGGTAAAACGGGATAAATTGTTTTAAAAGCGTGTACAAATCAGATCGAAGGTTAATCTGTTATCCACAGCGAGTCACAACTCGACGTGTGCTATAAGCATTAAATGTGACATTTATGGCCGGTTGCGTGCCTCTGGTTTTAATTAATCTCAGGATTAAGTACAGCTTATAATTTTGTTTGGGTTGCACACCTGTGTAAATAAATAAATTAATAAATATTAACCAAACGGGGGCGGGTCCCAATAAATAATCTTTACAACTTACAATCAATTTATGAATATATGATACAGAAACAGATAAAATAAGCCTTCCAATCATTTGACCAAGAAAAAGCTTTTGATAGGATTGAGCATAATTATCTTTTTAAAATATTAGAAAAATACCATTTTCCAAGTTTCATTATAAATTGGATTAAAATTATGTATAAAAATCCTTGCAGTTAAGTTCAAATTAATGGAAAACTTTCAAATAAAATTTCTATAACTAGATCAATTAGACAAGGCTGTCCACTATCTATGACATTATATGCTTTAGCAATTGAACCTCTAGCCAAATATATTAAAATTAATCCTGATATTAAAGACAGATCAATACCAAATTTTATCGAACCAATTAAACTATTTCAACATGCAGATGATTGTTCTTCTATAACTGTAACTTCAACGGACTATGGCAATTACAAGGGAGAATTTGATAAATTTAGCCAAGTGTCCGGCTCAAAAATAAACCCAGATAAAACGAAAATACTTCCCATAAATAATTTTATAATAGAATGTGATAATAAATTAATCAAACAAAATTTTAAAATATTGAGGATATGGTTTGGGAAGGATCAAGCCGATAAAAATTGGAAACCATTATTATCTATTCTTAAAAACACAATAAATCTCTGTCATATCAGTTACTATCATTTAAAATAAAATTACAAGTTATCAATACATTGTTACTCAGCAAGGTCTGGTATGTTGCAAGAATATCTTACCCAACAGAAGATGTTATTAAAAATATAAATAAACTCTTATATTTACTACCCCTGAGCGGATACCGCTGCTGGTGGAGTAAAACTCCTCGAGGGTATCCATAACTCAGTAGGCAGTACTTTGTGCTGTCAGAAAATGTACCATTTAGCAAAATTTTCAGTCGTCTAAAATTTGGAATTAATTTAAAAGTAAGGTTTGTTCCCTCATTCACAGCATTCCTTAGATGGATTTGGATTTATATAATTTTGAAACTTTAGATTCATAATTTTCAACTGTTTGGCTTATATTTTTTATTTATCAAACTTTTCGGTCTTAGTGTCACTGATGAGGAATGAATTTCCGAAATGTGCACATCTGGCACATTAAAATTTAACTGGTATTTATATTATATATTTACTACCCCTAAGCGGGTACCGCTGCTGGTGGAGTAAAACTCCCCGAGGGTATCCATAACTCAGTAGGCAATACTTTGTGCTGTCAGTAAATGTACCATTTATCAAAATTTTCAGTCGTCTAAAATTTGGAATTAATTTAAAACTAAGGTTTGTTCCCTCATTCACAGCATTCCTTAGCTGGATTTGGATTTATATAATTTTGAAACTTTAGATTCATTATTTTCAACTGTTTGGCTTATATTTTTTATGTATCAAACTTTTCGGTCTTAGTGTCACTGATGAGGAATGAATTTCCGAAATGTGCACATCTGGCACATCAAAATGTAACTGGTATTTGTATTATATATATACACATACAATTAATATTCCTTATATTTACATGAAATTAAAAAACTCCTTTTACAAATTGGACAATAAAATAGATATAGACTGGCATAAAGTAACTTTAAAAAACATGTATAAAGATTGTTATATCAAAATGATTATAAACCTAAAATACAAAAAATCTTTCTATACATTAACTTCCACTTATGCTACTAAAATATAAAAACGTGTAAGCTGTTAAACAACTTTCAAAAGGATTTACTATATTTGTTTTTAAACAGGGCAATTCTCACGAAAGATATACTATACAAACGTAATATATACTTGATTAACTATCAATGTATTTTTTGTAAAAATGCGTTAGAAACCTTTGATCATATATTTTATGATTGCTATAGATTATATCCCTTTAGGAATTTTTTTTCTATCATATATTCTTTCAAATACAGAATATGTCTTTCCAGAACTTAACAAATCAGAATTAGAAAATTACTTTTCTACTAGTGTCTTACCATACATAACAGCGTATATCGAAACAATAAATAATATTAGTTTTTTGGATAATATAACAGATGCTATACTTTGTAACAAGTTCCAATATATAATTAGAAAACTAGACATATAATACTACGTTTTATATTTGTGGTAGATATCATCCAGAACATATCACTCATCTTAAAAGTGAGCTGAGTTCAAATTCCCAGGTAAATCCAAACCTGGTGATCAGCAGGTATAAGTCTAGATCATCTGTGAATATGGCAGATTATTTTGATGAAATTTATATGATTCAACTAGTTGAAAGGTTGATTAGAAGAGAATTGGTAATCAGAGATAGAACTGATCCGTTCCCATTGTATACGGAGGATGAGTTTATTGAGAGATTTTGTTTATCCAAAGGGTCAGTTTTATACTAACCAAATCAAAATGATGACAAGATCACCTCTTAACCACCTACTCATGACTCTACGATTCTTTGCAACAGGGAGATTTTTATCAGTCAATGGTGATCTATTCGGACTTCACAAGTCGACTGTATCAAGAATAATTGAAAAAGTAACATTTTCTATTGCATCCTTATATGAAAATTACATCAGTTTCCCATCAGCAAATCGATTACAAGAGGTACAGCGGGGCTTCATGCAAATGAGTAGAATCCCAGGGGTTGTTGCTGCTATTGACTGTACCCACATCCCAATATTATCGCCTGGCGACGACACTGCTGAACTTTATCGCAATAGAAAAGGATTCTTTTCAATGAATGTACAGGCCATATGTGATCATGGGCTGATGCTGACAGATGTTGTTTCTAGGTGACCAGGTAGCACCCATGATAGCCGTATTTTTAAGAATAAAAATTCTTCACCATTACTGACTAGATTAACATCTTCAATAAAACCGGAGATAAGCATTTCGAATGCCTAGCTTACATGGCGAGTTCTACTTCATGGTAGCGTGTTTTGGAAAACCTAGGTTTTATTTATATTTTATAAAGAAAGTGGATCTTACCGATACTCCAGTCAATTCGTCTCCAAAGCTTTACTGACAATGACATGCATGATCTCCATGAAAATCTGCATCATCATCGAATGGATTGGCAAGGCTGTTGATTTGTTACGGTAACATCTCGTGTATAATATAAGTCATTTTGTCCACACATCTGGACGGGGTTCCACCACCCGTTTTCTTTGGTTCTCTCCTCTCATTTGCTACATTAGATATTGCCCTGGCTTTTAAATTTTTCAATAAAGATTTCAATTGGTTCAGTGCTCTATTAAATACTCCATGTCTAGAATTAAATTCGCTGCATAAAGCAAACCATTTGTCGTTCATTTTTTTTTGACACTCAGAATTCACTTCGAATTTACAATACTATGTCACTTATATATAATATGAGTTAAATGATTTAATGTACAAAAGTGCATTAGCATGGATTGTTAAGATGAAAACTTAAAAGAAATGTGCAGTGTAGAAAATGACACGATATAATTGACCATGACATGAATGACATAGATTTTGTATCATCACCGTATCTTTATTACATTATTCTTTTTTATTTTATTTTATTATTTTTTAATATTAATAATACTATTATGCAAAACATATAATATACTTACATAAATAATACGGAGTGCTGTGCTTTTAAGATGAGTGATATGTTCTGAAAATATGATAGAAAAAAATTCCTAAAGGGATATAATCTATAGCAATCATAAAATATATGATCAAAGGTTTCTAACGCATTTTTACAAAAAATACATTGATAGTTAATCAAGTATATATTACGTTTGTATAGTATATCTTTCGTGAGAATTGCCCTGTTTAAAAACAAATATAGTAAATCCTTTTGAAAGTTGTTTAACAGCTTACACGTTTTTATATTTTGGTAGCATAAGTGGAAGTTAATGTATGGAAAGATTTTTTGAATTTTAGGTTTATAATTATTTTGATATAACAATCTTTTATACAAGTTTTTTAAAGTTACTTTATGCCAGTCTATATCTATTTTATTGTCCAATTTGTAAAAGGAGTTTTTAAATTTCATGTCAATATAAGGAATATTAATTGTATGTGTATATCTATGTTTAGCATAGGATGGCTGTATATTTTTTTAAAATTAGGCCTATCCAATATATAGCTAAGGCTACCCAAGGCAAATAGTTACCAACCATCATATGATTTACTTTAATGATTTGTTTTAAGATCAGGAAAATTAATACCCCATCTTCAAAGTTTAGAATTAGAGTGTTTCGTTTTATTAATTCAAATTTATTATTCCAAAGAAATTTATATAATAGTTTATTTTTATTTTTAATAACATCCTCTGTTGGGTAAGATATTCTTGCAACATACCAGATCTTGCTGAGTAACAATGTATTGATAACTTGTATTTTTATTTTAAAAGATAGATTTCTGATATGACAGAGATTTATTGTGTTTTTAAGAATGGATATTAATGGTTTCCAATTTTTATCGGCTTGATCCTTCCCAAACCATATCCCCAATATTTTAAAATTTTGTTTGATTAATTTATCATCACATTCTATTATAAAATTATTTATGGACAGTATTTCCGTTTTATCTGGGTTTATTTTTTAGCCGGACGCTTGGCCAAATTTATCAAATTCTTCTATATAATTGCCATAGTCCGTTGAAGTTACAGTTATAGAATATCAATCATCTGCATGTTGAAATAGTTTAATTGGTTCGATAAAATTTGGTATTGATCTGTCTTTAATATTAGGATTAATTTTAATATATTTGGCTAGAGGTTCAATTGCTAAAGCATATAATGTCATAGATAGTGGACAGCCTTGTCTAATTGATCTAGTTATAGAAATTTTATTTGAAAGTTTTCTATTAATTTGAATTTTACTGTAAGGATTTTTATACATAATTTTAATCCAATTTATAATGAAACTTGGAAAATTGTATTTTTCTAATATTCTAAAATGATAATTATGCTCAATCCTATCAAAAGCTTTTTCTTGGTCAAATGATAGGAAGGCTCCTTTTATCTGTTTCTGTTCCATACATTCATAAATAGATTGTAAGTTGTAAAGATTATTTATTATAGATTTATTGGGACCCGCCCCCGTTTTTATATATTTATTAATTAATCAATTTTTTTGTGATATTTTATTTGTTATTATTTTAGCAATGAGTTAATTATCAGTACCTAATAATGAAATTAGACACCAAATTTACAAAATTTCTATGATCACCTTTATTTTTATAAATTAAATTAATTATTGCTGTTTTACTTGTATCTCGTAGTTCACCGTTTAAATATACATTGTTTATTGTTTCTGTCAAATCTGTGCCAATTATATCCCAAAAGGTTAAATAAAATTCTTTAGACAGCCCATCAATACCCGGTGCTTTGTAATTTTCAAAATGTATTAAAGCTTTCTCAACTTCTTCCTCAGATATAAAATTATTTAATTCATCTTTATCTTCTTCTGTTAATTTATTTAAATCAATATTATCTATATAATTGTTAATTATCTGTTGATTGATATTTTGGGTATTATATAACTCGGTATAGAAGTCAGTTATAATCTTTATAATTTCGTCTTTATTAGTAGTGTCATTACCATGTTGGTCTTTTAAAGCTTTTATGTTTTTGTTGTTGGCTTTTTTAATTTCTTCCTGTTTAAACCATTTAATATTTTGTAGATCTTCTACAGTATAATCAGCTTTTGATCTGATTGATATTCCCATATTTATATTATTTTCTAATTGTCCAATTTTGTCAACAATTTCATAAAGTTTTTCTCCATCAAAGTTTGTATTTTCAATAAGTCGCAATTGTTTTATTCGGTTATCCATTTCTTGTTTATTATTAGAGCTTTTTTTTGGCGCAATATTGGATAGTACCATTTTTAATAATTAATTTACCCTTCTCCATCCATTCTATAGGATTTCTAAAGGATAATTTTTTTATTTTTCCAATTTAACCATATATTCTTAATAAGTGTTTTATATTCATCTATGTTAAGTATTGAATTGTTTATTTTCCAATAACTTTTGCCCCATCTATTACTTTGGTTTAATATTTCACAAGTTACAGATTTATGATCAGAAAATGTTACAGGTTTATGAACAATATTTTTAATTTTTGTTATCATTGAGTTAGAAGTATATATTCTATCAATTCTTGAAGCTGTTACATTATTTGTTACCCTTGTGTATTCTTGTTTTATAGGATATAAAGCTCTAAAAACATCTAAGAAATGAACAACTTTTATTGTTTCTTGAAATTTTTGTATTGCATTTTTATTATTGTTATTTATGCCAGATTTTCTATCTATATTTTGTGTTACTAAATTGAAGTTTCCCAATAATATGGGTTTTTTTTTTATCAACAGATAAGGTGTCGTTTATGTAAGCAAATACTTTATTATAATATTCTGCAGAGTCTCTATGGATATTAGGAGCATATGCATTTATTACATCCATTAATGTACTGTCAAATTCTATTGTTATATGATTTAATCTTCCTTTAAATAATGAATCGGTATCATGATGTTTAACCAATTTATATTGAAAGGATTGGTTAATAAATATTGCTGTTCCTGCAGTGTTGAATTTCCATTAGATTTAAATATATGTACATGTAATTGTTCTTTTAAATGGAATTCCAATTTTTCTGTTATTTCAGCTATTTCCTGAAGACATAAAATATCAGTGCTTTGCACAATGTGACGGAGTTGGTTGATTTTATTTTTAATACCCTTTTGAACATTTAAACATGTAATTTTCATGTTTGAGAAAGTATGTGATTATAAAACATGCAGAGAAATATAAAGTATGTGAGGTTAGTTCTAGTAGGATATAGAGCTAATATATATATATATATATATATATATATATATATATATATATATATATATATATATAGATATTCAATTATCTAATTTTAAGTTTCAATGATTATAAAAGTAAGGATGATAAAGTATTATAAGTTCTTTTTAGCTTTCTTTCTCTTGGCTTTAGCCCTTTTCCTGTTAACCTTTTGAAAGGATCTCATTCCATCTGAGTGGGAAGTTTGCTCCCCTTTTAAATCTGTTACCGAGTCTTCAAATTCTTCATCAGAGGTATCAGTATGTTTTGGTCGATTTTGTTGTTCACATCCCTGGCTCACACAGTGCCCGGGGTGCTCTAAGTGAGTAGTTGGAAGGGAAACCACATCTGCCTTAAGATCAGCAGTTGGGTGACACTCACTTTCATTTTTCCAATAATGTGAAACATCATCGCTTTCATCCACTTTTTTATCAGTGGAAGAAAGCTCAGATTGTTCGGGAAGCTCATTCTCTGATTCCGATTCCTGGAGGTATCCCTGCTCCCTAACCATATCAATAAGTTGTTTACCAACTCTCTCATGTAATATATCTTTCTCGTCAGTTAAAGGAGAAAGTTGAGGAAAATCCCTGTCATTAGACAAATCAAAATGTACCTCCCTGTTTCCATTAAATGTTGATGATATTAACCCTAGAGGGTCGTTTGATTGGAAATTAGGTTTTTCATTTCCTCTAATTCTGTATCTGCGTTAAGGTAGGTTTGATGATTGGTTTGATTCTCCATAGCTTCCTTATACGGACATTCAGTCGCGAGATGACCATCAGACCATTTGCAGTGATAGCAATTACGTCCAGATTGCTGACCCGTATATTTGGTATACACTTGTATACCTTTAATGTACAATTTATTAGGTATGGGTTTATGGATGTTTTTCACCCTGACTACTCGTACCCCATTTTGTATAGCAGGGAATTCCTTAAAGGTCAGCCTTGTGATACATTCTACCTCCGCATATTTACCTATTTTGGCTCCAAGTATCTCATCTTGGATCTCATATGGTAATCCAATAACGGATACATTTATAAAATTTCGTTTGACTTCTAGGTCAATGGGTGTACAGGAGGTCGCTCCGAAAACACTGTTTTCTAAGCGAAAAGTCTTATATTGTTCGAGAAAATCACTTTTACACTTTCTGTCAGTGAAAGTAATATAGAACACGCCACTTATTTTCTGGACACAATTTACACTGTTTAATGTATGTTGATTTTGACTATTTTGTCTGATGTATTCCAGGAGATTGCTTGTTAAAACATTTATTCCATCATCATGTATACAACGTATTTCAAAACTAAGTGGTCTTTCTATCACTTTCCTTAAGAGGACACCATCATCTATCGGTTGGCCCAATCTAAAAGGAATGCCCTTTCTATTATATTGATCAACCATTGTAGTATTTATCGCAAACCCTGAAGTGACCCTGGTTAACCTGGTTGCGTTCAGAACGCAACTCCGTGATTACAGGTTGTGAGAACTTCGTGTTTATATATGAACAGTGATATTTCCAACTCCAAAATTTTACTCTATATAATCTCAAACATTAGTTCCACATATTCGCTAGGTCATACACTGAATAATAAGAATGGAAACAACACATTTTTGTTATGTATCTACTCACGCCAGGGTGGATATCTCCATCTTGGGTTCGTCCTTTTTACAAAATCTTTTACCTTCATTTTGTTTGTTCTCCAAAATATTTTTCCCTTTTTCTACCAATTCTATCAGGTTTTCTTTCTCTAATTCCGTAAAATTTGGAGATTTTGTTTTTGAAGTCATTTTCCAAACGTGTTACACATGTTATCTGAGCTCAGTTCACGTAAGAAGGAATTACCTTTCAGATGTGCAACCCAGCTACTATTTAACTGACTATAGGTTAACCCTAGCTTAAATCTGGGTTACTTGATCTCGAGATCAACTGGTAAGCTAGGCTTACATAAGCTAAAGGTACGCAACCGGCCATTAATTGTCTGCGACGGTCTTTAATACTAATCTGTTAATTGATATGAAATAATACGGTAGTTAACTAGAACTACTCAGTATACATGTATGATATAACGGTAACCTAATCATTACCGGATAACTCCTGGGATTTCCCTGATGGTTTTATTTAACGGGCCATTGACCACACTTTAAAAAAAAACTTTTCGAGTTTTTGAAGTTACATTTTTTAACTTCGGACCAAATTTTTACTTCGAGTTATCGGGGGTATACGATTTATAGAAGTTTGAGTTATCAAAGTTTTCCTAATATAATTTATATAGAAAACCGGTCGGGACAAAATAAAGACTTCCGAGTTATCCGGGGTATTCGAGATATCGAAGTTCTATTATATATATATATATATATATATATATATATATATATATATATATATATATATATATATATATATATATATAAAACATCAAAACAACAAGCTTTAACACTTTTACAATTACCTCAGGATATGTCCAAAATCATTTTCAAAAGTACAATCAACAGAAAGTGTATATTAATTAAATCGTAGTTTTTTTCAGACAATGAACCATTACATTATTCCTAAACAGTTATTACCTATTATTTCGAACCTATAAACTTCAACCATATATCAAAAAGATAATTGTTTTAATACCTTCGGGATCCTAATATACCACATGCACTTGCTAATAAAAAGTTTGTTTCATATATACTGTATATTGAACAATATACTACCGGTATTTTCAGCAAATTTTTCCCTAATTACTTTGAGTTTCCCCATGTTGGGCCCCACAGCTATGATTTGTGCAAATAATCTTTCAAATCTGAAACAAGATGACCTCAGAATGTTACACTTGAAAAATTTGCAAAAAAATGTTTTACTTGAAATATCTCAGATGCATCCCTTATACATCTGTAGAAGATTTGTTTAAGTTTTTCATTATGTCTCCCCTTCTTGGGTCTCAAAGGGACATATAACTCCTTCATTTGTGCAGATCTGAAAGTCATTCGCCAGTCATGATCATCATCGTGTTTCAACAAATTTGGCCCATGGTTTTGCAGAAGATCAAAATGTAAAAAAGTTTACTCACAAAAGATGGTAAAAGCAATAACTAGTGAACTCTCAGGAGAGGTTAAAAAAAGCTTTTTGAAAGAATTGTGTTTATTGGTAATTTATAATTTATTAACAAAATAATAAAATTTCATTTTTATTGTTTCACATTACTTTTAACAAAAGTTAATATTATATATGATGATTAATGATCAAATAAAAATGGGTAATAAATTACTTGTATTTTATATCGGCTTCCATTATGTGGCAAATAGGAATAAAAATGCAGTCGTATATTACTCAATTTGAAACGGAAATGATATATGTATTGACATTATAAATTTTCAAAGCTTTTTGGATAAGGAGTAGGGAGGAGTAATGTTTATGCCCTACATATTTTTTTAGTAGTGAAAAATCTTAAACTTACATATCGAAATGGTTAATGGTGGAGGAATCCAAAGTATATGAAAATGAAGAAAACCACTGACCTACATCAAATGAATTTTGAAACTTTCTCACACTAGATTCTGCCCAAGAGGAATTTGAACCTAGATGTTCTGTAATTCTTTAGGGCACACTTTATGTTGCCAAGATATTTTGTTCATTCTATTTTTTTCTAAACCATTTGTACTGCTAAAATTTATGAGAAAAAAAATTGGGAGCCAAGATTAATGTACAAGAAGTGACTTTTGAAAATTAATTTCAGCAGGCACTCGTCCAAGTCGCAATTTCTTTAGATGAGACATTAAAGTCAAGTGAGTTGTGTCTTAATAGATGTGGGGGTTTGGTGAACAAAGGGTTTAAGGTTTTGACTGTTGGAAAACAACATCTTTTATTGCCAGGTTTTAATCTTAGTGGGGAAATTCTTCATGCTGGCACTCAGATTTCTCCACCATCCCACATCTAACCACCTCCTCATAAGGGAATCTTAAATTTGATATCAGATAGTCACAGATATTAATTTTGGCTAGAACAGGTAACACTGTTTCATCAGTCATAGATATTATTTTTGGCTAGAACAGGTAACATTGTTTCATCAATCATAGATATTATTTTAGGCTAGAACAGGTAACATTGTTTCACCAGTCACAGATATTAGTTTTGGCTAGAACAGGATCAGTCATAGATATTATTTTTGGCTAGAACAGGTAACACTATTTTATCCATCACAGACATTTTTTGCTAGAACAGGTAACATTTCATCAGTCACAGATATTTTTTTTTGGCTAGAACAGGTAACATTGTTTCATCAGTCATAGATATTTTTTTTGGCTAGAACAGGTAACATTGTTTCATCAGTCACAGATATTATTTTAGGCTAGAACAGGTAACATTGTTTCATCAGTCACAGATACAGTGCAACTTCCGAATACCGGCCTCGTATGGGACCGAGGAATTTGGCCGGTTTTCAGAGGGGCCGGTATTTAGAGGGCCTTATAAATCCGGTAGTCCGATCCGGTCCGAATCTCTTCCATTTCAGAAATTTATCAAACGGTGTATTGACAAAATACGTAAATGTCAATACATTCTCATAAGCATTGATCGTACCTGTAATTCTTGAACTTAACAAGTACCTAGTAAATAAACCCCAAAAAGCTTACAAACTGGCAGATTATTACAAACAACTGTACGATATCCAAAACGGATACACGTGTGCTGCTTGTGTTAGTCAGGCATACAAGTTACTGTTTCCGGTTGAAAATGAAACAATTTATTTTTCAAAATATTTTTTTATTAATTGTTCAGGCTAGTTACAACATATGAAGCAAAAATATTATCCAAATCACTTAAAACGAGGACCGATTCGTGAATTACAAGCCTGTCCTGTATCTCTAGTGACCGGTTTCCGGGTCGTGGTGACTGGAATGTTTTAATATTAAATATTAATAGTATTGTTTAAAAAGTGTGTAAATAATAATAAAAAAAAAAAACCAGAAAATAATGATGTTTTAAATAAAAAAAATATTTCTTAATATATTTTGCATTGCGCGGGTGATATAAACATTATAATAAAACGTTTTCATCATATTCAAGTGAGGGGTACTTGACTGGTAAAAACCTCGAAATAAAGAAATTAAAACCATCAGAAAGACAATAATTGCAATAATTAGATTATCGAACAATAAAAGAAACAGATTAAAATTAATTCAATTATTTATTCAAGTATATCTGAACAGGTAATCCTGTCTACCAGTACAATGATGAGCGCATTACAATACCGTTGTTTTTTCAGTAATCGGATTAGCAGCTGTCCGTTACGGTTCATTGATGCATTGCGACTCCCAAAGGCCGGTTTTCGGAAGTAAATTATTAAGATGTTACATGATTTCGGCACTTAAAAAAGGCCGGTATTCGGAATTCAGAGGGACCGGTTTATGGAAGTTTATTTTAATATAAACAAAGAAGGATAAATTCGGGACCGGTCTGGCGTGTTCGGTATGTGGAGGTGATCGGTTTTTAGAAGGGCCGGTTTTCGGAAGTTGCACTGTATTAGTTTTGGCTAGATCAGGATCAGTTACAGATATTATTTTTGGCTAGAACAGGTAACATTGCTTCATCAATCAAAAACATGTACTTGTGACAAGTATAGTTTTAAAGGAGGTTTAAAATTTAGAGATTTGGCTATTTGATTTAAGAGTTATGACCTACATTTGTAGTTTCTTAATACTAGTAATATAACAGCTAGGCTAAGAATGATTCTACAAAGTGAATGTTTATTATAATATAATTAAGGATATGATTATTAGTACAAATTTGAAGCTACTAAGGGCAAAATAGTTTCAGAAAATCTGATAAAAAAAGAGAATTCATAAGGATTCAAAAATTTTCTATATACCAGTTATAAGAATTGTGTGTTATGAATTATTGACCAATCAAATGCAATCTTTAGGTAGTCTATTACTTAATGTTCATAAACACAAAGTGAAAAACCCCATTCTCATTTTAATACCTTTATTAGCTCAAGCTGTACCAAGATCAGTGCTCTTTACAGTAATCCATAGTTGAAAGTGGGGCCTCGGTGGCAGAGTGGTCTAAAGCACATGCTAATGGATCACAGCGCCTGGTTTCGAATCCCACTCGGGGACAGATCCCAGTGTGAGAAAGTTTGTCAGTTCCCTTGCAGAAGATCGGTGGTTTACTCCGGGTACTTCGGTTTCCTCCACCATCCCAGAACTGACCACCTCGAAATAAGTGAAAGAATCTTGACTGGGGCATAAAACACCATTACTCCACTCAACTCCATAGTTGAAAGATTACAGATCACTGCCTAGGTTTGAATCCAACTTGGGCAGATCATAATGTGAGAAAGTTTGTCAGGTCAGGGCACTCTGGTTTCCCCCACAATCCCTGAAAGGAAATGAATCTTACTTGGGCATAAAACTTCATCACTCCTCCTCCAAAGAGAGCTTGTAAAGACACTGTTACCAATAATCTGACTGTACAATGTTCTTCCATTCAATTAATAAATTGTGAATATGGGTATTTATATATATAATACTTTTATGTTGTTGAGAATATTGTAAATTTTGATATTGAGCTGTATTAAAAAGTGGTTGATATTATTAATATTTACTTTAAGTATTTGTTACAATCAAATTTATGTATTTTTTGTTGTATGTTGCAATTTCATGCTCCTGTTTCACAAATATTCTGTAACTATGAAATATGTAAAATTTCAAATTTTGGTACATTTTATATATTCTTTTTAGCTTACCAGAATCAAAAATTAAACTTGGTTCACTTTTATATTTTGATACTCATTTCCTAGTTTTTCTGAATATTTTGTTTGTAACACCAAAAAAAAAAAAAATAAATAATAATAAAAAAAAATATTACAGATTTAATAAAAATCTTATAAAAGGAAAATTGTGAAAACAGTGGTGAGTTGATAGTCTAGACCCTTCACCAGAAAGTCATTTATACATTTGAGTTTTCCTTCCTTCTATGTATGTTAAATATTAGGTAAATTGAGCTAAAAATGATGAGTTATAACATTAACAACACAATAAAAAAAGACACACAAAGTATTCAGAATTTGTTTTTATTCTGCATGTAATTGTTTTAGCTTAAAAATCATAAACTTGTTGGTAACATGATAAACAATAAATAAGTTACAATGAGCTGTTCATAAAAAGAGACATGTACAATGTAAATTTTTAAGTTTTAGTATCATTTTTTCTTTCCAGATTTTGGTGCTTTTTCAAGTCCTTGTATATATTTTCTGTGAATTCCATATTTTTCTGAAAGGTGAAATGGAACAACAAGTGTTACAATTAAGTACTTAATTACCAAGGAATCCCCTATTTTTGTTCGTTTGGCATAGTTTTTCCAATGGTTCTGCTTGTTTGTGGCATACTGAATTGGTGAGCTAGCACCTTGATAAAAAGATGTCCCGAGTGCTTCCTAGTACAAAGCAAACCCTAATACACAAACTTGTTCTTAGATTTATTCTTAATCCCACTCTGGCAGACCTTAGTGTGAGAAAGTTTCTTGGTTCCCTTACCAAAGATGGTTTTCCTCAGGCACTCCTGCTTCCTCCATCATCCCTGAACTGATCGTCATGATATGAGTGTAAAAATCCTGACTGGGGCGTAAAACACCACTTCTCATCCCAATCTATCTCTAAGACCTTATTGTTTCATGTTTAATTTTGTCTATCTTCCATAGACTTGTTCATGTTCGTACAA
Source organism: Tegillarca granosa (assembly GCA_029721355.1). Classification (NCBI taxonomy): domain Eukaryota; kingdom Metazoa; phylum Mollusca; class Bivalvia; order Arcoida; family Arcidae; genus Tegillarca; species Tegillarca granosa. Next base: position 27,207,496 of record CM056598.1, on the reverse strand, counting down.
TTTCCACAAAAAAAAAAATAAATAAATAAAAAAAAAAAAAAAAAAAAAAAAAATTAGACTTATGCATAATGATTGTATTTCACTGTATTATTTTCACTATATTTGCACTTTGGTCTGTGTCTATGAAGAAAAAAAACATTGTGAATAAAAGTCATAATACATAAGTAAAGTGTACTAAAATTTAGACCAGGATAACAAAGTGAATACATCAAGCATTGTCTAACTATAAAACTGTGACATTATAAAAAAAAATATTTAACAGTATAAAAGCATAAATATACATCTCTCATACCATTTTTTTTTCATGGGGTGCAACTTTTAGTGTTTTTAGTAGCAGTTTTAAAATTGCCCAAATAAAAATCATGAAAACATCTGTGTACCAGTCAACTAGCGAGTTGTTTTGGCCAAAATAAAAATTGTTAAAATTTTCAACTGACTTTCTCTTGTCAAAATCATCAAAATTTAGCCCTGCTAAAATAACCCGCTTTACGATTTATATAAGTACTATCATACTTCACTTACTTACCATTAATTAAATTAGCCACAAAATGGATCTGATTTCCTTGAACATTGACAACAGAACCTTTATTTTTGGCTGCTGAAGACTGCACAGTGGCACTACAACCCATCTTAATTTGAACACAATGTGCAAACACTTTGCTATTTATACCAAATAACTCTAGATTCTCTACCAATGTAACCTAACAAAACAAATCAACATTGACAATTTAAATAACTATAAACATTTAATTTTATTTGTTGAAAATATCAGACACAATATCAGTTATATTTTTTTACATTCTTCTTCTATTATATAATGCACCACTATGGTAGCTCAGTTGGTAGAGTGCTTGCTTCATATATGGGAGGTTCATGGTTCAAACCCTTGCCAGGTCTAACCAAGACTTGAAAATTTTTAAGTGACTGTTCTTTCTCCAAGCATTCAGCATCTAGAAATGAAAGTCACTGGGTCCTTCGGATGAGATATTATAAACCAATGCCCCATGTCACGGCAACATGACATGTTAAAGAACCCTCCCTGCACATTGCCCTAAGCAAACTTCATTTCTTGACATCTTGGTATAAGTGAAATATTCTTGACTGGGTTGTAAAACCCCATTAAATCAATCAATCAATCTTTTTTATAATACAGGGTGGCAGAGTAAAACTGTTCCTTCCCTGTGTAACTGTTTAAGAGTTTACTGTATCAAAGTTTGTTTCATTAATATATTTAAATTTGTTTGATTAATAAATGCTTCAGTTGATCCAAAAATCACTATTATATTTTATTCCTTTTTGTTAAAAAGTATATGATCCTAAAGTAAAATTACTATTATAATATTTTTTTCTTTTTTGTTAAAATGTATAAAGTTCACATTCATCATTTGCCTCATCTGGTTGTACATTTCACTCTACCAAATATAACCAGTGTTAGTGTACTTCTCCTACCTGAAGTACTTAAGTCGTGTCTGCAGTTTATTACATGAACATATTCATAAAGACTTTAGATAGGACACCTATGATTATTTCTATTAGGCTTCATGCCACATGTAATGATTTCTGTTTTTACTTGCAAGGCTAGGGGTGTCTAGTTGCTTGATATGGAATGCACTTACATGTATTAAAGACTTCATAATGACACACTAGGTCATTCAACTGATAATGATAGGCTATCTGGTTTACATTTCTAGTTGTAGTTCTGTTCCATCAAATATTTTTTCAGAACTTTTTTCTTACTTCTTAAAGAAGTATGGATGTAGCAACAATGAAAACCATTTACCCCCTGGTATATTGGAGAACGATTTAAAAAAAAGACGATTTTGAGAATTTGTAAGAGTGTTTATTTGAATATAATAATAGCAATAAAATTTTAATTAATCTGTATCAACCAAATACCTGTAAAATGGAACAAAATGAACAGATTGAAAGTTGTTCTGTTGAGAAAGATTTCCACTTTACCTAAAAGTGTTTTAATTCAGATGAAACAATATCTTCTTGTCAAAGCTTCACTGAAAAGTTTTTTGAAATATCATTTATAAATACATCTAAATTTATCAAATTTAAAGAATTACCTTTTTGTTACTGGCTCGCTGTACTACGTCCAATTTTATACATTCAGCTTTGCCTTTACGGAAAATTGGTGTCTGTTGCCCTGGAAACACCACCCTGTGAACAGGTGTCATCTTGCTTAACAACCTATTGATTAAATATAAATGTATGAGTGAACACTGACTCAAAGTTCAAAGTACAGATACATGTATGCCATCATATAACATAGGCTTTCTTAATCTAACACATCTGATACCCATCAGTTTGAAGCATATATCACTTAGCATTGATCCTAGTGTGAGAAGTTTGTTACTTCACAAGGTTTTCTAAAGTTTCCTTCACAATTTCTAAATTGCCTTGATACAATTAAAAGAATCTTGACTAGAGCAAAATTTAAACTGATACTCAAATCCATGATTTTTACACCCCTTGGTCAACTTGACCTTATTTTGGTAGCCATGGCAATGCCATGAACAAATCTAAGTTGCACCAGCCAATACATGCTTCTGACCAAGTAACACTGAAATCTGTCAAGCAGTTTTGTAGGAGTCAAAAATGGGTGATAATGACACTCACATGCACACATGCATGCACATTCTCACACTGTATGTACTATGCCATAAGCTTACATGACCTAAGATCTGATTTGTTAATTAATAATTCTATTTATTGAATTGTAAGAAATGAAAGTATTTTTCTTTCTTTTTTATGCTGTTACTATTGCAGCTGCAACAACTCAGCCATTATATCCATATCAAGTGCCCAATTAAAGTCATGCATTGAGTAATGTCTGAATATAATATTATTTATTTATTATTTATTTATTTTTGCTCTGTTTTGCTGCAGCTATTGCAAGTACATATTTTCAGATACTGGTTTCTATATTCTAATAAAAAAAACCTACTTTACATTGAAATAAATGACAGTTTTTCTAAATGCTTAAGTTTGCTGATACAGATGGTTACTATATAAATTGCTCAAATAATGGTTGCCATGAGACTCACAAAACAAACATGTTCATTTACATGTAAATTTGATGAAATCTTCCTTATTCAGTTTAAAAAAGAATTTCCACAGGAAAATCTGGTGATTTCAATAGATATTGGCTGTTACACAAAAAGACTGAATTATCCCAATTTTAATTATTTTTAAATATGGTAATTGTAACTGAAAAACAACAAAAAACAAAAAACAAACAAAAAACAAAAATTTGAACCAGATGACTGCAAAATGAAAACCTTAAAATCCTTACCTCGATAAAAGTTCTTCCCATTTTAACTGAATGACATTTCCTTCATCTTTCCTCAATACAGTTTCAGCAAGCAATGGATCTAAGTTTACATAACTAAAAAAGAAACATAAATTCTGCAGACTAAAATATGAGGCTAAACAAGGCCTGTATTGGGTAATTGGCTGTAAACTGTTAATATATATATACACATGTATATATATACATACATATGAACAATAACTATTTTTGAAAATACAATAACTTTTTTGTTGTTGAGTTCTACTTTCTATGTTTAAAATAAAAACTGAACTGGTTCATTAATAAAAATGTAATTGCAAGTTTCAGTATCTGCTTTGTTTAGCAGCCATTTTAGATAAATTTATTTTACAATTTACACACTATTAGTATAAACATATATTATTTGTTCAATAATTCAATATAACATAATAATTAAGTATATATAATAATAAATAATACATATGAACAAAAGGGATCCAGAAACAAGTGAATACATCACTTATATAAATCTGTTTCCCAAAATATCGTATGTTTAAACATATTAGAACAAAATTTTGCATGTGCACAGTAGTAATACGCAAAATAATGAACGAATACTATAAATTGAAATAGAGAGAAAAAGAACTTGAACTTGAATTGCAGAATAAGCAGTCGAGTACTTCATTAATACGTACAATGCAAAGTATATTATCTCTTAAGAAGTATTTTGAATACGAAAACGTTTTGAATGAATAGTATAATTCTGAACTGACTTGAAAATTTTGTTATTCTGTTCCAGCGTAAGTGTACTATCTCCATACAGTAAAAGAACGGTTGTTATATAATGAGGCAGTGTAAACAAATATCTATTTCTTATTTTATAATATAAATTACAGTTCAGTAGATAATGACTAGTGGATTCATATTCACCACATCAACAGAGGGGACTGTGAATAATATTTCTTGAGAATAAATGAAAGTTTAATGAACTACATTGCATGCGTAACCTTGCATGTAAGATTTGCTTTTGTCTTGAACCAGAAAAATAATTACATGTATAATAAGGTGGAGGTTTACTTAAGTCGCGATCAAGGTATAATTTGAAAGAATTTATAGATGTTGTTTGTTTAACCTCGTTTGGCAAGTCATTCCAGTCTCTTATAGTTGATGGTAGAAATGAATTAGAGTGAGAATTTGTATGACATAAGACTGAAGGGATGCTGTTTGATTGTCTTGTTGTCTGTCTGTAACTTGTTTGTCTTTGTGGGATTAATTCAGATAAATAACTTGGAGAGATTCCATTTAGCATTTTGTAGAATTGTATTAGTCGGTGTTTTTTCCATCTGTTGGTCAAGGATTCCCTACTACTATTACACATTATTGGCTAATGAACTTCCATATCAAATTTGTATTCAATTGGACAAACGGTTTCAAAGGAGATTTTCAGTATTTCGGGCAAAAAAAAAATAATCTGTCAAAATCAGATCAACAATGAATTGTACAGAAGAACTTTGAAGTTACATATGTTAAATCGCTAAGTTCTGTAATCTTTATTTCAAATTTAAAAATAAATCCGTACATTAATATCTTGTTACTAATGTTTATCTTGCAATTAAAATCAATCAACAGTAAAGTTTTAGACAAGTCACAAAAAACACTAAATAAGGTTTAGTTTTTACTTTGTTCATTACTTAAACATGACAATTATATCAGTAATTTTATACAACTTGTGACAAATGTCACTATACATCACACATATTTTTAACATATCTGAAAAACATGCTTATGATCAAAAGCCATTATGATATACAAATGCACTTACAACACATTTTTTTAAATGGAAGCAGCGATATATGAAACAGAATGTAGCTGATGGAAGTGATATCATTAATCATATTAACAGATGTTTTATATTGATTGGTCATGTTATTCATTTACAGTGGAGTCCATATATAACAAAGCAGATGTTACAAATTTAGGCCTATAACGAACTAGAAAAAAATCCCTGACAAATTAACTATATAATCTATGCTTAAAAATATTGGTTATTACAAATTTGTCTATAAGGAATAAATGTCTATAACGTAGTAAATTTTACATCCCTTTGTTAAAAAATAATGGTAAATATAAGGTATATAACAAAGTCAGTAAATTCACTCCATAAAAAACTTATGTCAGCATAGATAAAACATTCTCTTTCTAATACATACTTAGCTGACGGTAAGCATGAGTATCATGTGTTGTTAATTCACCTGTGATTAGTTACCAGCATGTGTGTATACAACACTTACGTGATATGAACTAGAGGTGCGCTGAGAGGAAAGTATAGCTTATTCAAAGTCATTTTAACGATTGGGGTACTGTCTGATGCTAATAAAGATATAAAAATAAAATCAATTCTTTGATCTGTGTGTGACACTGTTGAGTAAAATTTGGAGTGGGTTAGAATGACAGGTTCTCCTGAGTATTTATCATTTTGTTGCGAGTTGTTTACTTGATTAGTGCTATTATTAATTGATTGACTGGTACTCAAAAATGGATAGTAAAAACAGAAAGCTTTATCACTGGACACTAAATTTCAATTACTTACCACTGTAGACTCGGGAATGAAATAAAAAAAAAAAAATTGCGTCAGACTTTGTAATACCGGCATCAACACTTGGTGCGATTTTAAACCAACATGAAAATATTTAGTGCATATAATTCGAGTGACTTTGGGGGAACGAGAAAAAAATAAGAACAAGTCAGTTTACCAATGTAGATGAAGCATTATTTACATATTGAAATCTTGGATTAATATTTAATTTTTATAGTGGACTCTATAATTAAACATCTGACGTGATTTTACGCAGTTTGAATTTTCATTTGTTTTTGGATTATTATTTTATTTTCATAGGGTATTATCATAAAATGTGTTGCTAAAAAATTGATTTTCTGTGAGAATATGTATTGGTTTATTTTTTATGATTTAATAAATATTTATTACTTTGTTTTTATTTCAATGAGCTTTTAGAATGTTTAGTACACAGTGCAATACACTGCTCAATTCCAAACTTTATCGGCAAGTTAAACTAATGAGTTTTAAATTTATAAAATTAAATATAATTACTTTTCTAATACTTTTGTTTTTGTTATATTGTAATCATAGCTAAATTTACCACTTATTGCTTTAACTTTCTGTTAACGTGATGGATATATGTTAGCATAATACACATTCAAGAAGGGGAGATAACTCATTTATGCCTAGCTTTTACAAAAAACTTTGCCATTTTACATTCTCAACATGATTTACAGGTAAGTCATATTCAGAGAAAATTACCATTTTCGCACATACTCCTGACAACTATAAGCACACTTAATAAACTTGCCAGATGAATGTATAAGCAACACAACATAAATTGACATTCTTGGGTATTTTTATAATATTTGACAAAAAAGCAATACTATGATAAATAAAGTGAAAATCAATAATTAGTTATAGAGAAGTTCAACTCAAGTATTGTTTGCTATAACCTGTCAACCGTTTTCAATAAATACTACAGATCTAATAATTAGGCTTTTGTTTATTAATCAGTTAGAATCCATTGTCTCAATCTGTTCCTTTTGTTTCATCGTCTGAACCCTTATTAATTTTGTTGTTAAGTTGTTTATTAGGTAATCACATCGCAAGACTGGCAGAAGCCATAAACAGCTGATAACAAGGATTGATCCTTGAAGGTCTTGGTCATCGGACTATATCAAAGAGGTTCCATGCAGGATGTTAATTAAGACTACAACACGCATCGTATGGTCTTAGCAAACTGTTAAGTTATAAATAAATAATTTTGAAAAGTCTAAATATAATCCAAGAGGTCTCGAAATGAGGTTCGGAAGAACGAAAATGCAAGATTGTCAATAAACAAAGATGGCCGTCAAACCATGTGTCGTCAACGCCGACAGTTCAAAATTAACACTAATCGGCTGTGGACATATAAGTCTGACCATATTTATTTAAATAACTCCATAAACACCACTTTTTAAAATCTTATATAATGATTTGTATATTGATATTAAAAATCTTTAAAAAATACATAGTAACAAGGTTTTTTTTTTTTTCACTGCATCGTCGGTGCTACAGTTGCTTTGAAAAAATGTCCGACACCTCAGTCAAAGTTTTCCTGAGCCCTGGTTGGGGGTGACTTAATGATCGTCATATCAATACCAACAATACTCTAATATACATGCAAAAAGTTGATAGTTTCAAGATACAATTGCAATCCTTTAATGCAGCTATGACCTTGAACTTTGAATGTATGATCTTGAACTTTGAGACTATGACATTGAACTATATATCAAAATGATTTTCATATCAATACCTACAATATTCTGATATACATGCCTTAATTCATTTGTTTATACATGTATACATTTAATCAAGATATGTGTATAATAGTTGAAAACAGGTGTTAATGCACATATACACACATTTCACGGCAATATGCCATTATAAGTTCACGTGATCTTTAGTCATGTGAGCTAAACATTAAAACCCCACTTGATTATTTAAGTTTATGACCCAAACTCAATTATGCACAAGATATAACATCTCCAGAGCTGACAGACAGTCACATGGTCAAATTTATAACATAAATATAATACATGTACGTCCATTTTAAAAATGGGACCATGATAAAAGTTTTTTTTAAGTTCCTTGCATTTGAAACAAATGCATGGTACTATGATATTTTGCCATTTTTATTTTGTCAAAAACACAATTACACAGGCACTAGGTGCGGTATGAATGTGAAAAATTAATATAAATCTTGAAATAAAGGTTTTGAGCACCATCAATGACTACATATATACACCCAAGCTCCAAAACAATGTCAACCTCCTAGCTCCGTAGGTACGAATGTTGGCTGCTGTTTGGAGCTTGATATACACCATATCGTTCAATAAAAAAACCTACCTTTTGGAGGTTTCATCTTGTAACTCATTACTTTTGACATAATCTATCATAATTTTTCTGAAATCTGAACTGGTTAAAGCATCACCTTTACTAAAAATAAACAAAAATATACAACTTCAATACATGAAAATTTATTCTTTTGCTAACTATCACAATCAAATTTAAAAAGGAGCAGATATGGTAAGGTGTCGCTGATGCTCTCCAAAATTAATGGTTAAATTAAAGTTCAAGTCATTGAGGAAATTATAGAAAATTGGTCTGGACCAACAGATGACTTCAAGTTATACGTGGTATTCGGAGGTAATGAAGTTCGATCCATTGGAATTTGACTGTATTATTACTGCAGGAAGCACCTTTGTTTAGATAGTGCTACAGAATTTGTCTCATTACAATATGTAGGGGCCTCAGTGGCCAAGTGGTCTAAAGCACGCTTACAGATCACATTGCCTCTCACCACCTGGGTTCGAATCCCCCTCGGAATAGATCCTAGTGTGAGAAAGTTTGTCAGTTTGCTTGCCGAAGGTCGGCATGGTTTTATCCAGGCACTCCTGTTTCCTCCACCATCCCAGAACTGACCGTCTCGAAATTACTGAAAGATTCTTGACTGGGGCGTAAAACACCATTATTGCACTCTCCCACTCATTACAATATGTTTCTACTGCTAAAAGATGAAGCTGAAGTCAGAGGTTGCAGAATGTACTTTCCAATTCCAAAAACTTTATGATAACTGCATAATTTCACAAACTTCTTGACAAAACAGTAGAGAGTGTCATATTTATGTCAAATATGATGCACCAAATATTAAAACACTTTTCGTTTACAGAAACATCAAACAATTCATAGTGAGAGTATAGATTACTAGTCACAGTTTAATTTTTGAATATTAGTGTAAGGGACTAAAAGTCTAGTAATTAGGCATATGCATCAAGAAATAAATGCAACTGAGAATCAAACACAAGAAAAACTACCAATAATAATTCTCCACACTTTGTATGGACAATAAATAATATGACAAAATGATGTCCAGTGGTATGGTTCAAATATTTATGCAAGGCCACAAATATAAGTACACACTAAAATTTGAATATGGCCAAATGCAAATTTAACAAAATAATAAATAAAAATGCCCTAAGTCAGTTGATGCTATTGGATTTTTTAAAATTTACCTGCATGCAAAACTGTATTTGTTCCACTTTTTTGTCTCATAATTTGAAAATAATATATTGGTATTCATAATTATTATACAAGATATATTCCAATCAATAATTCTGGCAAGCATAGACATTTACAGTACACAAGCAATTTCAACAATGAGATTATTGTTTAGAATTTTAAATTCTAGGGGAAAATATATAGATGTACATTCAAGGGCCATGTGTTTGAATCTAAGCTGGGCAACATTTTCTTTTCTTTTTTTCAAAAAGGCATTAAGGCATTTGTTTTCACTTTCTCCTGTCCATGGATAGATACTAGCAGAATTGCAAGGAATTAACCTTTCATAAGACTGCCATCGAGTCCATGGGAAAAATTCAATACTCTCAATGGTCTCGACCAATTTTCTACAATTTCCTATATAAATAAACCTTGATGACTTGAACTTTAATTAAACCATTAATTTTGGAGAGCACATAGGAACTAGAAAAAACAATGGGCTAATAAGCTTACTTGTTCCAAATAGACTCTCAATTTATTGAAGACGATACAGCATACATTTACAAAAGACAAAATAAGAAGCACAATCTTATATACCTACCTGTAACCAAGATGTTTTATAAATGGTAGTACAGCTGCTGTTATAGAGAACATATCGGTTATTTCTGGTGGACCAAGGTAACTTGTATCTTCATCTTCTTCCTCTTCTGTCATCGCCATGGTTACATCACCACTTCGGGCACAAAATTCTTCTGTTGGTGTGAAACTTCTTAAACTAAAATAAAGAACAGATACTTCAGCTTTTAATTACTTTACAATTCAAAAGCTAATTAATTCATTTATTGATGAAATATGCCATGCCAACCCTATGATCAGGTATGGTATATTCACAGCAAAAAGTTAATGTTGGTAAGTATGTCCAGGTGGAATTTATAAAAAATAGGTCATAAATCAATATCACAAGTATAAACTTTTGTTAGTGATAAAATTGTCTTGTTACAAGAATACATGATAAATATAAAAACATATGTGACAATATAAAGTCAATATTTCCTGATCATACATGTATGTGACAACAGGTGTCTCAAACTTGATTCTCGACCTTCAATGACTTTACCAATCAAGTGCATTCCTGTCAGAGGCCTTGCCTTTAATAATATATCTAGTGCAGAGTGTTGACTAACAAAGCTAACTGGGGCAAAATATTAGACATGAACCTTTGACCTACATATCTAAATTTGATATGCAAATCATCCATTACTTCATATTGCTATAAAATTGTGCTTTGATCAAAATTTGAAGTTATGGAGTGGACAAGATATTTTGATGAAAAGAATAACTGAGGGACAGATTGATGGAGAAACTTCTATATAACCCTTTAACTTCGTCTACATGGGGTTAGAAAAACTTAGGGTACATACTCTGAATGTGACTTATCCATATCCACTATACTGTCGACTCCTTTTGATAATTCTTTAACCTTTATAAATCCTTCTTTCTCCATCCGTTGTAGGAACTTGGATAACTGTCCAAATATAAATTAGGTCATAGCATTGTTAATATACATCAGTGATTTTGCTATGGTTTTTAAAAACTACCTTCTACCTTTCAGATTGGGAAAATTTGGACCCTTTTCATGTCACATATTACGCTCAGAATTTTGAAATTCATTGCAAAAATCTTATATTGTGACAATATCTAACATTTTTTGTCTGTCAGAACAGTTTTGGACAACTGGATTTAACTTAAACTATTTGATTGTATGTCACTGTTGCCTTTTGGGGAATTTTAGTTGTCAAATTGGGAAATTTTAGTCTTATTTCTCAAGGGGAAACTACCTTTATTCGGTAGTAATTTTAGGCAAACAAAACCACTGTACATGAATAAAATTCATGACTTTTTTTGAGTACTGTGTTTGTAGTCATAGTGTGAAAAGTTATAATTAAACCAACTGGAAATGAATTGAAAGTCAAATTGAAAAATAATCAAGGAATCTTATGATTCTGATCATTCATATCATTTACAAAGTTTAAAATTATAAAAACATCTTAAATCTAAAAACATATTCAATTTTTCATACAACTGTCCAGACATGCTAAGAAATATGCATATCAATAAAAACTTCAACAGATGTCAGATTTTCATAGGAATTAAGATTTTTTAGCATTTTTTTACATGACAGTGAGATATAGAATAAATTGACATAAATACTGATGCCAATGCTAACTCATAAAAAGAAAATATAGACAGGTAGATTGGTGGTCCTTAAATTCATGAACAATGTCAAGATCTTTATAAAATCTTGCAGGCAGAGAACACATAAGGGTTCAGCCCAGTTTAGTAGGTTTTATCACAGCTTAAACGTCTATGGTTTCGTCACTTTTTTTTTTTTACTTTTACTTTGGAATAAAAGTTTAAGAAATGTTTTGATACCTTTTTATAACTGGACTTTTTAACATCTAGTGTTTTGTTTTCTGGACTGAAAAAAAAAACAAAGTAAAAAACATCTATTTTTTTAATAAATAATTTCCCTATGCATGTATTCTGATTGCATGTATAATGCTAAATACCAGTAATAATATATCTGTACTAGTAACTTAACAGTGAAATAGAACAATATTTCCATAATGCATGAATTCCTGATGAGACCTAAAACTGTTCTAAAGGAACATCCCTGCAATCCTAAAGTCCCATACAATCTTTGTGACCTTGACCTTCTAAATATGACTTTGATTCAAGGTCATGAGTTGAAATCATTACATCATTAAGATTTTTGAAACAAAATGTCCCGTTGTTTGATCATCAAACAGTAGACAGATTGATGAACTTTCTTAAATTGTAAGTCAAAAGCAATTGGTATAACAATCTCCATTTTTTTATGTCTTGAAATGAACCTCCAATTTGCAATACAAAAACATTTAACTTAACAGACCCAAGTGATTTATACATTTGTCATGGCGAATAAAGTCTGAGATCTATTTGGACAAAACAAGTGTCTTTAAATGCATGGAAACTAAATTTTTATTCATAGCAACTGTGACCTTCAACTTTGATCTGGTGACCTGATTTGCAATTCCCTGCAATGTTTCATAATTGTAAGCTGATAAGGTTTAAGATCAATCAAACAAACTGTGTGTCTTTAAATACATGACAACTAAATTGTTAACAGACAGACACCCGCCTATCTAGACAATGCCATAACATAAAACGACTCGTCAATATTGACTGACATAAAAATTTAAGATTCATTTTTTAAAGATTTTTTTTTTTACAAATTATTTGTGAATAACAAGTTAAATTTATAAAACATAAATTTGTATAGAACACAATGTTTAATTAAGTTTTATGTTGGCTCCCCTCAATCCACACTTTTGGAAATCAGTGTTCCTGTTCCTTTCTTGTGTGTTCATAGGGAATTTCTAATGTAATTGATTTCACATGTTGAAATTTATTTTTAATTTGATTGACATGTTTTGTGGTACAAGAAATAGAATCAATCACTTCTTAAAGTGCCAGATAAGAAAATCTCAGCCCTCTTTCTCAAAAACATAGTCCAAAACAAGGCTTGCAAATATAGTGATAGACTCTTTCACTCTCACTAAACTTAGCGATAGGACATTTTACATCAAATTTAAACTATGTACATGTATTACTTACCAAAATGGCGTCATATGTGTTTTGTAGAATGTACTTGTGATGATGGGTAAATCTGTATTCTTTAATGATTTCTTTAAGGCACACTTAAAACAGATCATAAACAGTTCATCCATCATCTCTGCCAAATAATAACAAGAATTCCACGGATTTAAGTGTCTTGCCTGGTTTAGTTTTTATTGAGTAAAAAAAAAATTACTTTAACATAAACTTTCACATTTTGACATGCTGCCACCGCCATCACCACTGCCACCGCTGCCTAGGACGATACTGGAAAAGTAACACCTAAGTCTCATCTTATGGCAATGCCAGCTTCAACAAAAATCATTGAGTTTTGGTTTAGGGTTTTCCAAAAGTACTTCATCCACACCTCTGGACAGTAATTACAGTGCCTGTCCAAAATAGGTATTCTTTTTACCAACGGTCTCAATATTCATTTGTATTTTCCTTTTCTTGTCTCTGTTTAGATGTTTTTATCATTAACATGTATTGCAATTGGTTATGTTTTACAAGTTTTTTTCAGTTACAAATTCCCTTCTTCTGAAGCGATATTATGGGACAATTCTTAATTGACAGTAACTTAAAACATGACAAAATCATCAATGTTGTGTTCCAAAACATGTTTGCCAAGACTAAAAATTTCTTATATCTTAGAATTTAAAAAATATATTTTTTTTTACATATCTAAAGACTAAATTACATTTCTAAATAAAATATAAATCTAAATGACACATTATTGCACCAGAAGTAAGTAAGAGAAAGATTGGTGAGTGAGTGAGTGAGTATGTGAGTGAGTGGGTGGAGTGAGTGAGTGAGTGAGTGAGTGAGTGAGTGAGATTTTGTTTAAGCAGCATCAGCATTATTGCAGCTATTCGCGGCTAGTATGCCACAAATGGATAAGGCAATATCATATGTTTTCGGTGCATATATATAAGCTACATTTCTTACTGATGGCATTTTTGACTAAATTTTTCTTTCAAAAAAACTCAAACCTTTATTACACTCTGGTTCATTTTTCTCATCTCTCTGTCCTGCTGCTTCAGTTGTTTTGTTGGAGTTTTCTTCATTTGACTCTTCACTGTCAATTTGTAGTTTATCAACACTATCACACATATCATCAGATCCCTGGGTCTCAGTTTGTTCTGATGATATAGACTCAGACTCAGCATCAGGACCATCAGGACCATTGTTCTCCCATGCTAACTGATCACTTTCATCCTCCTTAAACAATGGTGGCTCGGACTTGTCTCCGAAAGCCCTGAAAAAAAAAAAAAACAAGAGTTGAGTAATCGATTAACATCCCAGTCAAGAATATTTCACTTATATCTAGACATCATCAGCAATAGGAGAAAGCACAGAAATTTTGCTTGTGTGTTGCACTGATGGCATTATACAGCAGGATTCTTTATTGTGCCAAGCTTATTGTGACATGGGACCTACTTTATTTTAGGTTCCCATCCAAAAGAACTGTGAACTACATTTCGTAAAGCTGAATGCTTGGTGAAAGAACAGTCACTACCCACTTTCAAGTCTCGAGTCCAGACTGTGAGCATTTGAGGTTTCTGATATAAATAATGTAAAATTTAGTATAGCTTATGCCACTCATCATTAAAATGTCAAAATGGATGTCATAAAAACCAAAAGATTCTTTTTTGTTCTATCATTTATTGTCTCATCACTTAAATTTTCTATTTAAATAAATTGCTACAGTAATCAATCCTCAGAAAGTTTGATATAATTTCATTGCCAACTTTATTGTAATTTCACATTATTTAATTCTCTAGAATGTCAGTTATGTGACCAACTTTTAAACAAAGGCCAAAATTTTCCTTCAAGTTGAAATCAAGAAACAAAATAATAAAAACAGTGATCCAAAGGGCTCAAATAATTTTGAAACGGAAAAGTCATGAGTGGATGAGTAGATAATTGAAGCCCTGATGTCATCACATTTGGTTTGCTTTTGAATTTCATTCATCTGGGTGAAAGTCAACCATCAACACAGGTTTTTTCCAATGAAAAATTAATAAATTTTTGGTATAATTAACTTATTTTTTGTATTTTTTGATTTCCATGCTATTGTATTTTTTCAGTTATCATGTTTTCTTTTATTCGTTGTATACTTTCAGAGAATCATCTGGAATTAGATTTTTATATAAAGATACCAAAATCACATGACACATTCTCCATTATAATTTGTCTACCGGAAAGAACTACATAGTCCAATTATGCTTTTAGATGAAAATTGTTTTCCTCATATTTTCCGTTCAATTTTTTGAGATTCCTTTGGAATTGCCTTGTTTTATTTTATACATGCAAAAAACTCTAGAAGATAAACTGACATCATTCTAAAAACAGAACCATATGCCAAAGTTAAATTAAAGTTGTTTTTTACTTAACAGTATAAACCCTTTTTTTAAATATCCCAACATGAAAAAGCTATTTACATGTGCACAGATTCATTTTATGCAACCAATGGATATCAACTTTGGTTATAGGATTCCATGCAAAATACATAAATGTACAAAGTTTTTGTACCATAAAACTGAGGCCATCATGTTTTATAATGCTGATACCATAATATTTTTTAGATGTTCAAATAACAGATGTTGAGGGTTGTTGCAAACCAGAGGCATGTTCAAGAAACTGGTCACTTTCCACTGTGCTCGCGAATGCGATTTTTATGTCTATTGATTAGAAGCAAGAAGTCTAATTGAATCTAAGACATCATAATCATCCAGATCCTTTAAAATAATCTCCCTTTGATTTGGACAACAACACTTGACTGGAGAGAAAATATCAAAAAATGAATTAAATCTGGCAGCTGTATATAAGTTTAACTAATCCTATCATTCAAATCCCTTATACAAAGATACCATACCCTTGGACTGAAATATAAATTGAAATAGATAATGGATTCGGCATTTATTTAAACCATTTCCAAGGGACGCCATCTTGAATCTCAGGGGAACAACTTAATAATAGTGATAGCAGTCAATCATGTGCACTTGCACAAACAATCATTCCTGAACAGTTTGAAGTCAATGTAAAAGTGTACGTAGTCTATTTTAAACAGGCCTCAGAGAATTTCAGTATTTTGTAAACTTTTCGTTCATTTTTATGTTCATTCTATTTGTCTTACCATAACTCATCTCCATACATATGTATCATATGGACACCTTTTCCTCTCATTCCAGATTCAAACATGTCACTTCCTGACATAGCAGCAGTTCCTATGGCAACAGGAGCTCTGAAACAGAAATTGTATTTTATTCTAACTTCCAATTACAGTTTTCCACAGATCTCTACATTTATCGAATACTGTACTTTATTTGTACTCCCATTTTCACAAGAGCAAAGTTGTTTTTTTTTTAAATTTTATATACATATACATATATATATATATATATATATATATATACATGTATATATATATATATATACACACATATATATATATATATATATATTTTTTTTTTTTTTTGAAAAGGTACACATGTATAAGTATTGCCCATAAATAATTTGGAAATAAATAAGTATATTACATATAACAAAACAGTAACAAAGAACCTGAACTTTCTAACTACATGTACATAGAAACAAAATATACATCAACAAGGGTTGCTCTGCCATTCACCAATTTAGCCAATGGCTAATATTTATAATTTCTGGCTCTATAAAAATTTGATTTTGGCTAATATTCATACTCAAAAATATATGTCAGTTTTATTTTGAAACAGAAAATTTTTTTATTCTTTTTTTAAAAAAAATGAAAAAGTGATTTTATTTCAAAAATCCATTTAGTTTACAAACTGTTAATAAAACCATTATAGTTTACATTTGGGGCAAACATTTTATGTTTAAATTTTTTTTTTTTTGGTTTCTGAGTGTTACTGGTACAGTTTATTATCAACTGGCTCCTTAGTTTTGTAGTTGGCTAAGTTTTCACCTCCTACTTTTCAAGAACCAGAGCTAGCCCTGATACATCAGTTGAACCAGTCTAAAAAAATGTCGCTGTAAATACATACTTGTACAATAAAGTTTTGAATATTTTTTTTATTCATTTTGTTTAAATTTGAAAAAGTAACAAAAAAAAAAAGAAAGAAAGAAAAGAAATAATAATAAAAAAAAAAACAATAATAAAATTTTTAAAAAATACAAATGCTGTGATTATTAGATTTTTGTTACAATCTCTTACATTTGCTAACACTAACTATCATCAAATGATGCGAAAAATAGTATATTAATAATTCAAATTGACAATTCTTGTGAAAATAAATCAAAACTGATACAAAAAAATTCTGATTTTCAGTATTTAATGTAAACCATGGGAATTCTATACCCTTTATTTGTCAGCTTTATTAAATAAAACCCACAAAAGAAAAAGGGTTCTGTGGCCAAGAGGTCGAAAAAGCCATCTAACGGATCAAAGTGCTTCTTATTACTTGGGTTTGAATTCAATTTCGGTAGATCCTAGAGTAAAAAGATTGTAAGTTCACTTAATTAAAATTGGCGATTTTCCCAGGTAATCTGGTTTTCTCTACCATCCCAATGACAGACTTCAGTATTAATGAAAGGATCTAGACTGAGGCACAGAAGCTCTTTGTTAAATTAGCATTTATATATAGGTCTGATTGTGACAAGGCATTAAATGAATGGTATATATACATGTTGTTTTAAAAAGAAATTACCTGTTTCCATTTAAATTCACCGAACAAATATCCCCTTTCTGTAAATTCCCAAATGTTGTTGGTGTGATTTGTCCTCTTGCTATGACACCAGGTAACATTAGATCTATTAGTAGATTAAACAGTACAAATGACTTATTTATGTGATAAAATAAGAAAAAAATAGTTTTAAAAAATACCACCCCTGGACACCAGTTTGCAAAATTCTTGCTGAAATAATTTATAACTCTACAGTATAAGATCTATTCCAAAACATTTACTAATAATGCTTACATATTTTTATAACTAAATGTCAATAACTCCAGATCTATTCAAACACAAGTGTTCCGGTAATCAAAATTGAACTTGAACTGTATTTTATCCATCAATAAACTGTAAACATACTAATTTTAGGTGAATTAATTTTAGCCATTTTTGCACTAAGACAGTAGTGCTAACTTAAAATATGCTGATAAAATACATGTTCAACTTATAGTCCATTTCTCAAAAGTTGTTTTGCCCTAATTTATATCCATGTGAATAAGTCGATAATGTAAATTGTGCTAAAATATGTACACACTAAAATTAGTATGTTTACAGTATATACTTTTAAAAATACCAAGCATGATTAAAAGTAAAATCAATTAAAATTGAAGAATACAAAAGTAAATGATAAGAAACCCTAGGAAGTCAGACTAGTGGTTAGATAGACAGAAACATGTAGATGAAAAACAACAATTTTAAACATGGAGTAAGTTCATTTTAAACTGAGTGCACACTCAACTGAGTGATTGATTGTGAAACTGGGGCTGAACAAATACGGGTACAAACATTTCATTTTAAAATGAATTTACAGGCATTGCTTACAATGGATGACAACTTCAATCAGTATTACGAATTAAGACAAAAAGGGGAAGTAAAAGGGGTAGATGTGTTTTAATTCTTTCACTTATATCAAGGTGGAATACTCTTGGGATGGTCGAGGAAAACAGAATGCCTAGAGAATACCACCAACATCTGATATGAAAAGTTAAACTGGCAAACTTTTGCAAACTAGGATCTGGCAAAGTGGGATTTGAACCTTTGGCACTAAGAGGTGCTGTGAAATATAATGTACTGGTTATGTTTCAGAACACTAATTAATGACAACTGGTACAAGTTTTTGAAAAAAATAAATCACTATCTAAACCTCTGGTACATTATGGAACAAATGGTCCAAAAGGGCCTGTTTATTGGGCCTATATCACTCAAGTGGCAGGTTATTCGCATTCAAGTTTCAAACAGCAATACACAGTTTCAAACCTGCAACAACCATGGATCTTTCACATCCAATATAATTTAATTTTGTAGCAATATTTCGCCTGCAAGACTTGAGCAACAAATTTGCTAAAAAGCATAAGAAAGTTATCTGGAAATAAAAAATATTTTATATTTTATCATATAAAATTGATAAAAGCAATATAGTCCTAGTATATAAAGTCAATATATGATTTTTTTTTTCTTACCAGCACCTCCGGCAATTTTCTTGAACACTTCTGGCCATGTTGTAAAATTTGGTACTAAATATGGATATTGCCAGAGAATATACACTGAAGGATAGACAACTCTGTCAATCTCAAAGAAAATTGGATTCTTATGTAAGCTGTAAATAAGACCATTTTCGCCTGAATGTGTGTATATTTTTGTAATTTTCATTTCTTCTTTGGCTGGTATAAGTTGCATTAAATCACCTTCTGAAAGTGTTGGATACCATTTTGATATTTCTGCACGTAACTTTTTCCTAAAATATCAATATCAAAGATCAGTTTCAGTATTAGAAAAGAAGGAATTTGTTGTTACTGATTTACACAGGTTTCAATTGTTTTAATTAATGTTCTACCCTAATAGCCTTGCAATATCCTTGCTTCGGACTAAAAGAATTAGTGGAACTGTAGAAAAATTATTAACTTCAATTGAGGTATGTTTATTTTGATAAGAACTGCAAGTCCCAAGCATTTGTTATATATATCTAGGGTATGAATTGTTATGTCATTTCATGGATTGGACCAATTTGGGTATGAAACGAAAAAATTGTGAACAGAAAAAGTCATGGCATGAATTTGTAAAGGTACGAAATGACTACCTTTTATGTTACAGCTCAGGCATTAAATCTTAAATGCTGTAGTAACACTTAAAGTGAAATGAGTTTACAGGGCCAAGTTTACACGATTCAAAAACCTGTTGAATTTCTGGTCATTTCTACTCATCACATTAACTGGCTATCAAAGTTGCAAGTTAGATCTGTCTTGATCTTCAATATTTGTCTCTTTTTACGTGATAATTGGCCTTTGTAAAGTCTATGATGTAGGCTATGATGTAGTCTATGATGTAGTCTATGATGTAGGCTAAGTTCCAGTCATAAACTACAATGTATAATAAAGCTGACACGGGCTTGCTGGTCTGTAATTTTGATAAAATACATGTAATAGCTTTTTTCATAGTTAAATTTACAAAAAATATTATTAACTACCTGTCTGATCCTTTGATTTGAGTTTGTGTTTTTACACGGAACGGTTTGAGAAACATTTTGGATACTTGCTGTTACAATATGATTAGTTAACTGTTTTGGATAGAGAGAAAAAGATAAATGCAATGTGCAAAGATAACCAAAAGGTCCAATGTGTTCCGAGTAAGAAATCGTAGGTTGATAAAACGCACCCTAGTATAGTTTAACCATCTCCGGTAAAATAATTGCTTGTATATTGCTTTAACGCTGCATTAAGTTTTCCAAGGAAAAATAATAAAACGGTGCGGATTAATTAATTAATCTAATTAATGATGTTCCTTATCAACAATGTTACATTTGGTTCAACGATAAGAGCTCGAACAAATACAGAAATAACAATAATTTCCCAGCGAGATGAAGCATGGGATCTAATATGAGAACATTGGAACCTTACGTCATAAAAAAAACCGGGTCATTTAAACACAACTTACAAAACGGTGAAATACGATACAATAAATTAAACATAGAACCTCATTGAATTTGTCATTTGCGCCTTATTAAGGGATACATAACACCTTTGCGAATACATCTAAATATTATTGACGCACAATTAATACAATTTGTCAGGTTTCACTTTCGATTTGCTGGAGTTTCCGTAAATCCGTGCGCATGCTCCCGGCTCATTATTTAATCATCGATAAAGATTGACCAACCGGTTATAGGGATTCCGTTTATTTACAGCTAAAAGGAATGAAATTTTAGAAAATGAATCTCGCAGATCGTGATTAGAAGTTATCTATTTTTTAAAAAAATATATTTTTAGAAAATCAAAAAATTCAGAAAATTGAAAAAAATTAATGCAGCTTTAAAATAAATAAACGAATATTGGCTCCACTCGGCGTAAATTACATTAAGTCTCACGTTCAACAGACTGTTTTCTGTATTACTGTGGTTCTATTTTAAAAAAGCAAATTAAATGAAGTAAACATGCAGAGATTTAAAAACATCACCAGTTGCCACTCGGAACATCAACACTGATAAACATTATGCATAGTGGACATTGTTGCTACCAAGTTTAGACAATTTCTTGAACACATGAATTATCTTATTTTTTTATATTTTTATATTTTATTTTATTTGTTAAATTGTTATGTTAAACTAGCATGCCGTTTAACTACCGTCATCCCGACTGTGAATGAAACGCCGCTGTGAACAGAAGTTTCACAAAAACGGAAGGGTTTTTTCAATTAATTATGACTCAGGTTTAAGAGTCCCGACTAACGATTTGTTATATCAGAAAGAACCATGTATCTGAATTAAAAATACTGACGTAGTGATATACCATTACCTTTTAAAACCTGTTTTTGGTAACATTAAATGAGGCTAATTTTTGATAAGTTACGTTTCAAAAATTTCAACCAATGACAATTACTGATAAGTAACTGATTTACCCAATCAAAATAAGCGTTTCAATAGCGTTCTGGGTACGGTCGTCATAGAGATGCTACACAATATGGCGAACCTTCGGTACAACAACAGTGGAACATATTAATTTTGTGCCTCTAAAAAAGATAGAAAATGACTGACATTTTGGTTCGTTGGCTCAATGACGAGCTTAAAGTTTCTACTCATGTTGGTAAGTAAAAATATTCTGTTACAAATAAATTTGAGTGGTATCCTAGATGCAATTAAGTACACCATGACTTACAAAACAATCACATAGTTATGCAGTTTGAAAAACACGGAGAAAAAAAAATAAGAATCCAGATTCAAGAGTTGTTGATTCGAGTATATTTTATGGCAATTCTTTTTGAATAGTGCATAATCTGACTAATAAGTCCTCTAGACCCTTATTTAATGTTTTGACTTTTTGTATGTGTGTCTGAACAAAGTGTTATTAAAGTGGGGGCTGGGTGGATAAGATAAGATAAGAAAACTTTATTTGAATTTGGCATGACTAAAACAACAGTAAAACATAAGCTCTGAGGAGCTTTTTACCGAATTTTACCAAGTGGACTGATTAGACGGTTTGTAAAACATAAGACGCAGTTTTAAATAATATGATTGATGGAGGGTCGATGCATATCCTTGTGTTGCCAGAGTCATGGTACAATTCAGATTTTGTTGCAAAATTATTCTGTCCCAGACATAAGTTAACCCTTGTCCAACTTGATTTAAATTTATTTCCATCAGACATGAAAGGGTAAAAGACTGTAAATACAGAAAATTAACCCATTGTTTACAAATAAACCAATATATAATAATTCTTACAAAAATAAGCTTCAAACCAATAATCAGTTACTTAATAATAATATGCACAAAATACAAAATTCAGACAAATAAATTGCTTATAAATAGTTCAGTACATTAATTATATTGTAAACACAGCATAAATGTGAACAGGTGAGCAAAAATGCCTAGAGCAGTTGAGCAATTATGTTTTAAGTATATATGCATAATTTGAAACATGTATTTTGCACTATATTTCACTTATGATATTTATCTATGTTTAGCGCAAAAGTAAAAAATTAACTTTCAAAATTAAAAGAGACAAAAGGTTGCTAACATGTGCTACATAATGCCATGTGCTTAAAACAATCTAATATACCACATGTTAACATCTTATTAGAATAAACAATAATGCTAGTTTATGTTATAAAGGTCCCATAAAAACATATATAATATTCCCAAAAAAACAAAACGAAATACATAAGCAAATGGCATATAAAATTAAACTTCTTGTCAGCAAACATTGTCTGTTTACGTCTGTAAAACAAAGGTTTTCTCAAAAACGAAAAATGGATAACTAAAATAAAAGTTCTGGTGTGTAACACGACAAAAATTTAATGTATGATCAGTGATACATAAAAAAGCAACATTGTAATCTCATCTACTTTTTGTAAATTCCTTTTCAAAAGTAAATTACTTTTATTATCTATATAAAAACAATGAGTATTTTAGTCTAAATTCCCTCTAACTCTGGCACACTTTATGCCTGGCAGCTGTGTGCAGAGTCAGAACAATTACTATATGAAAACCTGGTTTTTTTTTTTTTTTTTTTTTTTTTTAAATACACTAATAGGTGTGGAAAGGGGCATTGCCTCATTTTACTTAGGACTGGATGTATAGAAAATTTCTTGCCTTAGATTATACAGGAATGATATGTCTTCCAAAATATTGAAATGCAAGAGTTTGTGAGGTAACATGGTCTTGTTTTTAAAATAGAAGAAAATGCCGGCCAATATCAACACCAAAAAATCAATTTGAAAACTCAAACAAGTAATGATAACATTTTGAAATATATTAATATTTTGGAAAACAACTATAAAAGTTACAATTTACATTTATTTTTTCCAATTTCAGATCAAGCCACTTTTGCCAGAGAATTTGCCTCTGGTTATTTGATTGGAGAAGTGCTTAATAAATATCAGCTGCAGGATGACTTTGATAAATTTTCACAGAACAAGTAAGTGCATGTAAACAATAAATGTTGAAAATATATAGCTATAAAATTAAATCAGCTCTGAAAAAATTAGGAAGGACTAAAACTATGTACATGTAATTGATTTTTTTATTTCAGATACCGTCTGTGGTTAAATATGAGATGTTCATCTAATCAGGCCCTTTGAAATCTTACCCTGTTTAAACATGTGATGTTTTTTTTTTTCATGATTCTAACCTCAGAGATTTACCTTAAAGTCTTAAACTATAGACACTTAAGTCACCACAGCTTGCATGATTCAGTGGAGTATACCATGTCTTTCTTTTAAAGGTTTTATTCAACATAAATTTGTCTGTGAGAAAACTTCGGTCACAGAAAACTATTATAAACAGAAGTGTATGGTCTTAAAATTTTTGACTCAAATAAGATCTTCATATATGAAGATTTTCTCTCTGAACAGATATATTTACAAAAATTATATTGCATTTTATGCCACAAAATATAAATACCTCTAATACCTTTTTTTAATAATAAATTCCAGATATGTCATATATTTTTGTAAATTATTATTAGTCATTTTGTAAGCACTTATAAGTCTGTGTTTTACTTGATATTCATTATACTAGCAATACTGATATTTCAATTTTGACTCAATAAAATGATATCCATCATGCTTTTTCAGGTCGGCAGACTCCAAGCTTAATAATTTTACACGTATTGAGCCAATCCTACATTTACTGGAAATACCGTTTGATACAAATGTTGCTCGAGATGTTATGACAGAGAAACATGGAGTGGCAACAAGGCTATTATACCAACTCTACATTGCATTGAATAAGAAGAAGAAGTCTAATCTTACTGGGGTTGCTATGGAAACCATGAGGCCTGCTGCTCCAGCAAAACTAAATGCTGTTGAAAGTGGTATTTACAAAGAGGTATGTGCTTTTTAAGTCTGGAATAGCTTTCAGTTTTAAGCTTAAAGAGTTACAAAGAACACTTAATTGTGTTTTATCTTAGTTAATTTAGGGATTACAACATCATGATCTTATGAATGATTCAGGAAAAATGTTTCCAACCTACTAATAAATATTCATACATTGGGTCCTGAAAATTTCCACAAAAAAATAAATGCTGTAGTGACAATTACTCACTCCTTCAAATGAATAAACCTAATGAATTGCATTTTATAAACTATGAAGTGTTTGATCTGAAATATTTGGTAAGTCATTTTTCATTTTCCTGTGAGTTCGAGACATTGGGATTCACATTATTTGTATCTTAACGTTCCTTATCAAATACCAATAACAGTAATTCTCATATTTTTATCTGCAGCTTTTAAAACATGCAACACCAAGGCAAACAGATCTCAACCTTGAAGCACTTGTTTCTAAATTCCATGAAAACAGAATTGAAATGGAAAAAACAGCTTTTGAGGAGAGGTTTAAAGAACAGGAAAGAATACGAGAATCACACCAATCACAACGCCAGGCTTTGATCAATAGGTCAAGGTTGATGAGGGAAAAGCAAAGTGAACTTGTAGCTAAAATACAGTAAGTTATGGTATTTATATTCAATGCTCTCCTAACTTAATAAATAAATGCTCAGTTTTAATTACACTATGCTCAAAAATGCCTGTCAGACAATTACAAAAAGAACAAAGAGTTGTAATTGTTTCAAGCTAAGCATGAATAAGAAGTTAAGAGAAATAACAGAATACACTGTGAAAAGCAGTATAAAAAAGATAAACAGACAGATTTTTAGGATTCCGTAAGTAGAATTATCAGTAACTCAAACATCATTAAAAACTATGAACAATCATGGCGTTGTTTTGGTCCCTACAGTATAAGATTTCAGCATCATTTACTAAAAGTTCCTGAAAACAGAATGTTGAAATTGAAGTCCATTGTTTGTATTTAAAATTCCAACTTTTCTACCTTTTGCAGAAGAAAAATTCATTGGTGTTGTAACATATAATAACTTTGTAAGAAAGACAATGATATTTCACATTATGCTCAATTCATCAATTTTATAGACAATTGTCATAAAGAGAACACTTCACTTGTCATATAGAGAACACTTCAACAAGCAAAATATATAATTATAAATTATTTTTGTTTTTTAGAGCTGCCACTGTAAATATTCCAAAACCTCCACCAGAAAAAACTGCTAAAGCTATTCAAATGAGGCGTGAGATGAGAAGAAAGAAGGTGGCCGAGGTATATTTATGGCAAATTTAGAAATCTCATATTTATTTTGTTTGGAAAATTGCATAAAAAATCAGAACTAAAAATCTCTAGAGAAGATAAATTCAACTAAATCTGATGCATATTACATGCAAAGTTAAAAACAGATTTTATTGCAAATAAATTTATATTCTTTTTACCAAAAAATAAATACTAGTAATATAAATAACCCATATTCATTGTATTTCATGCATTTTATAAACAACAACAACAATAATAATAATAATAATAATAATAATAATAAGAATAAGAATAATAATAATTATAATAATAATAGTAATATATTAATGAAAATAATAAAATTATAAAAAAAAAGTAAAAAAAAAAAATAAGAATAATAATTTTTTAAAAATATTATTAAATACACATACAACTGTCTTTTCAATTTTTGAATATCCATCTTTTTAATTTTACAGGAAACTGTCAATGCAATATCCCAGTTTGAAAGTAAAATGAAGATGATGCTTCCTCCATCAAAACAAGATGATGATATGTAGGTATCCATGGTGATGAACATGAAACATAGTATTTTTCAGCCGAAAAAAAAATGTCACAAAGTTACAAACCTGATCATAAAATAAGTGTAAAACATTTGAGTGATTAACACTTACTGGGATTATCCTTTGAAACTTACATATAGATTTAGAATATGATAGTTCTAAAATGTAAAATATCCTTATAAACAGATTGTCTAGTATTTGTGCATATATAATTTGTATTATTTCTCTAGTCAATTTTTTTTTACATGCTATTGTAAGTTTAAAATTTTTCACTCTTACCAGATTATACCCATAATGCACATAATAGAAAATAAGAGTGTTGTTTTAGGCTTGCATAAAAAATGTCTAAAAACAATACACAGGTGAGAAAAACAAGGTTGATTTATGTTAGCAAATTTCCGAGGGACTTTGGTCAAATATTCCAGTCATCAGGGGTTCGGGTGATCAAATATTGAAATACGATAGGAGGTTCAGGTTCCCATGTTTATGGACCAACAAAGAATCTCTATATATACATGTAAATATATGATATACTACTTAATGTATTAAAAAGTCAAATAATGGAATGCCCAAAATATAAATATATCATGCTTTCTAAAACATTAAGATAAAATAAAATGCCCATTTTTTCACAGGGAAGGAATTGATCTGAATTACATCTTGACCAGAGATGAAGAAAAACACTTAATTGATGCTGTAGAACTAATCAAGCCAACATCTAATGATGATTATATCGGTAAAATCAGAAAGAGGCTACAGGAGGATGCATCTGCTAGAGCTGAAAGAGAGAAAAGACGACGAAAAGTTCTGGTTGATCAAATGAAAGCGCATGATGCTCAAGAGGTAATTAAAGATATAATATCAATTCATAAGATTACGTAATTGATGAAAAATGTAACTTTACAACTACACAGTAGAACTTGGATATAAAGATCACCAGAGAAAAATTCACAACAATTTTTATTAGAAATTTACCTTTAATGGAGAAAACCAACTTGTATTTCTGGTACTACAAGTGCTGTTGGATGTTTTAATTTTTCATATCACAATTTATTTTCTAAATAATACTCTTTGTAATCATACAGAAGGATTTATCTTTATGTTAACTTAACATAAATAATTTGCTTACTAGTACAGAAATTGACGGACTGGCCCTACAAACCTTTCCCTCTCTTGGAAATGATTTCCTGGAGTTTTCTTTAAATCACTGTGTTGAAAATTTCCATAATGAACCAGAAAATACACAGTTAATATTCATTAGATAGGTGGATTTTACATATACATGTATACTGACTGAAGAATGTGAAATATTGCTCTATGTTGGTGCATGATTTTTTGTATTGAAAAATATATATATTTGTCCTAAACTGTTAAATACAAAAATAAGAATTTGTGTTAAAAAATAATGCCAAAAGTGACAAATATTTAACAAAAAAAAACCGCTTTGAATTTGCTCTGCAGTATCTGCATATTTTGGAAATTCATAATTCATAATATCAAAAGGAACATTATTAAAAGTAAAAACTGAAAATTTTAAGTAATTTCTCTATAGATAAGAACCAAAGTTTTATGCATTACTTTATTAATTGAGAGATTTTTTTTAGTCAAAAAATTATCATTTCCTACATGTATAAATCACTTTTCCTTCAAAATAATGAAAACATTTTTGTAAAAAAAAAGATATAATCCTTGTCTTATTTCTTTCTGAATACACAATTTTTGTTTTAGACTCAGAATTTTCAATCATTTAATTTCAGTAGCAGGATGTTATTAGTTTATTACATGTTGTAATCTGCAAATGAATTTAATTAAAATTTTTTTTTTTGTAAAATGTTAATTTATTTATTTATTTATTTATTTATTCATTTATTTATTTATTATTTTTTGTCATTTTATGTTAGGAAGCACATCGTGAAGAAATGCTGGTAAACAGATTAATGAGACAATCTCAGCAAGAAAGAAGAATTGCTGTACAATTGTTACAAGCTAGACATGAAAAAGAAGTTATAAGAAATAACAGAATAAACAGAGAAAAGCAGTATGAAGAACGCAGATTGAAAGATTTTGAGGATGCACTCAACAGAGAAGCAGTAAGTTATATTCATTTTCAAGATGAGTTGAGTTAAGTAATGGCGTTTTATGCCCCAATCAAGTATCTTTCATTTATATGGAGACACTCAATTCTGGAATGGTGGAGGAAACTGAAGTGCTTTAAGAAAAACCTGACCTTCGACAAGTGAACATACAAATTTTTTCCACACTAAAACCTGCCTCAATGGCATTTGAACTTAGACATGATACCTAAAGGGGGCACATTTTAGACCACCTTGCCACTAATGCTCCTTCATTTTTGAGAGATCTTCTTTTCTAAAGTTGTTTTCAGTAGTTACATCAACATTTACATAAAATAACCTAAATCATTACAAAAATCTTGGATTGAGTTCCATTTTATTTAGATTTAAAACAAAGGTAACTGAAGAATACACTTTTAAAATTTATTAGATATCTGAAATGAATATTACAAAAAGGGCTAGACCCTTTCAGAGCACTCTTCCTCACTTACCTAAAGAAAATTCATGTGTTTGACTGAATAGCCAGTTTTCAAAGTTGTTACTTTGTTTTTGGGATTGTGATTTGTACATGGAACAGTGTTTGTGTTTGATTCCCCTATTCTGTGCATAGGAATTAGTTAAGATTATTGACAACAAATAATTCTTCTGAAGATGTTTTTCTAAAACCATTAAAGTGTTCAAATATCCTGAATTATGAGGTTTATTGTCTGTATTTTCACCAAGTAATAATTAAGTAACAATTTGAGATTGACAAATAAGTTCACTGTTGTAGTTTAAGAATGTGTATAATTTTTAGGAAATGGCAAGATTAGCAAAAGAAGAGTATAAAGAACAAACTATCAGAGATCAGGAACTTCACAACAAGATTGCTGCAGAACGAGCAGAAAATAAATATCGTAAACACTTTGAATCTTGTAATGAGGTTGTAAATCTGATTGTTGATTTCACCTGTAAAGTAGCTGAATACAGAGAGCTCACTGACAGGTAATTATATCTGCATATTAGCAGACATCTTTTTGTTACTCAAGACAGATTTTTTTCAGCGGCATCTCCTCCTTCATTTCTTATTCTAATCAGGTTAAAAGTTTGTCAACTAGTAAGGAATGACCATGGGAAGTGCGCTTCCTCACCATTTTTTGGCATTCGGAAGGACTCCGGAGATATCTGGTTAAAACAACAACCCAGGACTTCCATTGTGATTGATAGGCCCTAAGGGCATCTCCCTGAATTAAACTACATTAATTATGAACTACCGTACTTGTCTGCTTCATTCTAGATTCTCACATTAGTTACCTAAAATGTTTATACTTTGAATAAACACATAAGACAATATGCTTAAAAGCATCACCCCATAAATGTTGATACGCAGACATATACTTGCTCGCAAGTATGCATTCTAGTTATGTGTAAAGTGATATAAGATTCTGATTGAAAAAAAAACCTGTATTATTGAAATTTATTAATTTCTTGAAGAGCATTGGAATTAATCATACTTTCTTTCATCTTATACAAATTACAATTTTCAGAAAATTCATGAATTATTTTTCCACTTATAATCTGCAAAAACAAGAAACTGCTAATTTTTAATAATACCTCAAAAATTGTCAAATTTAAAAGTATGTATGTATTTTTAAAGTGATTTTTTTTCTTGGCTAAACAGCTTCTTTGCTGGTTGTTAGTAGATATGTATAAATTGTTTATAAATAACCAGTATCACAATGTCATAAAAAAATATTTGGTGATCCTTAAATTCTATCCAAGTCCAACATACTTTTGAAGAGCAAGGGAGATAATTCTGGGCAAGGGAGATAATCCCGAAAACAGAACTAATTTTACATAGTTTTGGCAATCAGTAAAATGTGTTTCTAAAGAAAAACAAATTACAGAGAAAAAAAATAAATATAAAATATCTTGCACCATTTGATCTCATAATTTTAGACTTGTTCTAGATAAACTTATGAGGGAATGGAAAGCCTTATTTACTTTTAATTTCTTAATTCTAGACTTGTTCCAGATAAACTAATGAGGGAATGGAAAGCCTTATTCACATCTGGTAAACCTCTGTATGAGCAAGCAGGGCCTGTAGAGTCAACAGAGCCAACACCAGGACAGATATTAGAAGAAGAAAGACAACAGTTACTAGATGAAGGAGATTTTACTGAGTATAAGGTCTGTATAAAACATTTTTTTATGGCAATTTATTTATTTATTAATTAATTTATTTATTGTTTGTTTGTTTGCTTGTTTCTTTCTTTGTTTCTTTGTTTTTGTTATTTTTATTTTTTGTTGAGTTCAATTGATAAATAATTTGGTAGCCAAATTGTTATCTGCAACTAATTTTACTATAAAATACATTTTATGATAAAAAGCATTTTTTACTTTTTCCATAATTTTTTGCAGTTTATCATAGCTTTTAATCCCTTTTTAAAAATTATTAATTTGACTATGAACATCTCTGCTTTATGATTACAAATAATGCTAGATCATATAGAATTTTACTGATTGTGTAAAATATGCAAACTTTAAATTCTAAATTGATATATTCTTTAACTGTATCACAACAGAACATGATTGGAGAATGGCAGCCATCAGAAGAAAGTGAGATAAGTGGTCCACCTCGAGATAACCCTGTTGTTGGACACATCATTCAAAGATTGTTCAATATGGTTCATCCACCTTCAGTAAGTAAAATTCAGTGTCATTTTAGCAACAACTTTAGGCAAAAAGTATATTAAAAGCCAACATTATTTACATTTTCATATTATTTAAATTTTAGAAATGAACTAATGTATTCTAAGTTCATTTTCATTTATTAGGTTGCATTCTTTTTTTTTTTTAAATTTCTTTAAAAATAACTCCTTTTATTCCATATTCAATCAGAATATTAGTTTTATTAATTCTTTGTAATCTGTCAATTTCCTTCTTGCTAAAATTAAATTCTAGACAGCAGATAAAGAAATTAAATAAATTTTTAAACATTAAATCAATTTTTATTATGATTTATTTGTATTTAATTTACAGCCTCCACCACCCCCACCAGAGTTCCCTCCCTTTCCTATACGAGCATGTGTGCTTGGTAAAGTGTTTAGTGGTAAATCATCTGCAGTACAGAAACTGGCTGAAGGTTTGTATGCCTATATGACATTATAAAACTCTAAAACATCTATATAGTATTTTGATTTCATTGGGATATTAGTTTGAAGATTTTTGTTAAAAAGGGGGCCTTGTTGGCTGAGTTGAGTGTGCTAACACATCAGATTGCCCCTCAGCATCTAAGTTTGTATCTAACTTGGGCAGATGCTAGTGTATTACATGTATGTATAAAAGATTGTAATACATGTACTTTGAAAAATATTTTAAACCTTGTGTACATGCTATATATGCATTGATGTACATTTAAGGTTCAAGGTTTATAGTTAGATAAACACCTTAAATAAAACTAAGCTCTTTGAATAACATTCTTTTGGTCATTCCAGCATCTTGTACATCTTTGTCTCAATATGTGTATTTACCATTTTAGAACATGATATATGTATTGACATTTTACATCTTTATTGATGAACATTCAAAGTGAACGGTTAGATGAACATTTCAAATAATCTGTCTCAATACATATATTTTATACCATTTTAGAACACAGACTACAAGTTTTATGTACAGATGATTTAGTAAATGATGCTGTAGAAGCTCACAAGAATGGGGAAGTTACCACGGTAACATCTCAGGTAAATAGGAATTTATTCATAATTTTTACATATGAATGTTCATGTTTTTAATAAAACTAATATAGAACTATATTTCAAAAAGTCTTAAAAATTCTTCTTAAAGGTACTTACATTACATTTTGAATACCCAAAAATATTTTTTTAAAGAATTTTGAATTCATTTTCTTGTATGTTAAAAATGCTTGCTACGTACATTTTGCTATTTAGTTAACATAACTCTAAAAAACTTATGCATCAGTTATTTCAAAATTATTAAAAAATTGAGAGATTTTTTTCTTTTTCAAAAATTATGCAATCATTCTAATTTTGATATTTTTATATGTTTTGAAGTATAAAAGAGTTTTAGATGTAATATTTTACACTTTTTTTTAAAATTTTTTTTTTAATTTTGAGCTATCCCATAGAACACAAATTTAATATAACAGGCTAATTACCAGGGTCCTGTAGCAACTGATAGCTCTATAGTAATCACCTTGTCCATCTGTTTGTCTATCTGTCTGTCAGCAGTTGTTATGGCCTCAACTCCTCCTACAGTTTTCCATTAATCTTTCTGAAACTTGGCACATTTTTAGTATACACAATTAAGACATGCATGTGACTTTTTGAACTTGGTTGGTGGATTTTTCCCAAGACAAAGACTGCTAGCATGGCTTTTTCTAAAATTACCTTTCTGACTTATGTCAAGTTTCTAGTTATTATTATTTTCTATCTTTAACAGGATACAGATTTAGAAAAAGAAATGTCGACAACATCACTTACTGATGCACCTCCAGGTAAATAAATTTACAGAAAAAATCACAATTATTACTTCATGATATTTATTAATTTCATCATTAAGTTGTCATTTTTCATTTTACACATTCATTCTGTTTCCTTAGCAACAAAAAAATATAAATGTCAAGCAGCAAATGTATATTAATCAGAAATAAGGCTTGTAAGTCTTGTCGTTTGACCATTGTGATTTTCTATTTTTCTTATTTATGCTGCATGGATCCTAGTTTTATAAAGTACGACGGTTTGCTTGCCATAGAAGTTACTTGTTTTCTCTGAATACTCCAGTGTCCATTTTTCTACATCATCACAGAAATGACTACCTCAGTATTAATAAATGAATCTTGACAGGGCATAAAACTCTTATTCCTAACTATTCTTTTTATAATTTCTAGAATTTTTTTTTTTTTTTTTTTTTTTTTCTTTTTTTTTTTTTTTAAATTGTGAGAAAAATTGTTAAATGGTAAATGAGTTCACAGAAAATGGATTTTCTTTTTTTATTTTTTTAAATTTGTGAGAAAAATTGTAAAATGGTAAATGAGTTCACAAAATAGTTTTTATTCAACATACCGGTAACCAACAACAATGTTATCTAAATGCAAGAAATGTATGTTAAAACAAATTTGGGCACCAAAAACAAAGATTTTTATGAGACTTACTGGTCCTTTAGAGGGCTTAGTGCTTTGTATTACTAATTTTACTAATATTGTAGAATATCCTTAATAAAATTCTGATTGGTACATCAAAGTCATGTTTGATCAATTTATTCAAATTATGGTAATTGATATACAGAAAAAAAACTTGATTTATTTCCACAATTTTTTTTTAACCAGTTTTGTCATTTTGGTAGAAAAAATGTGACTCATAATGAACCAAAAAAAAAAAAAAAAAAAAATTTAAAAAAATTAAAAAAAAAAATAAAATAAAATAAAAATAATAGATTTGGATACTTTAAAATACTGTTGCAATATAGTTAGTTGGTACATATATTTATGTGCAACAAATTCAAGTTTATTATATTGATGGGAATTACAACAAATATTTAAGCTTGTCAAGAGAAAAAAAAACAACAAAAAAACTACAAATAATAATTGATTTTGCATGTACCGATCAGCTCGTTATTTTTGTCATTAGTACTAATTAAAAACATAATGTGTTTAGGGATTATAGAGATTAATATACGAGAGCCGACAGGGGAGGGTTCACTAACAGGTATATAGTACTTACACGTAGTTATGTAACAGTTCTCGGTTTTATATATATATCTCTGCTTTTAGTAAAATTTCCAAATATATCTAAGTCTTTTCTTGTAGCAATTATTATCTCTTATACAGCATTAAAAATATAGAAAAATAGACGTGTGTGTGTGTGTGTGTGTGTGTGTGTGTGTGTGTGGGTGTGTGATTGAGTGGGTATATAATTTTATATAATTATGGAAATAAATGCATGTGCTCATGATATGCATGTGTAGGTATGTGTTTGTGAGTGTGTGTGTGTATGATTGGGTGGGTATATATAATTTCTTATAATTATGAAAATAAATGCATGTGCTCATGATATGCATGTATACATGTGTATGCATGTGTTCACACGTGTGTGTGTGTATGTGTATGTGAGAGAGAGAGAGAGAGATTTTGTAACATATTAAACATTTGTTATATATCGATCCTTGTCATTTTATATATTAATCTTACCCATAATCTTGATATTTACTCATTATCCTTGCCTTTTCCTCTCTTTGTAATCTCCAAATATTAGTTTCAACATTAACTATTCATTCCTCTATATTTTTTATTGTTTTTGCAATAATTGTTCTTCTGATTTAGAAAAAGTGTCTATAATTGCTCAATTTCTACATAACTGTCGTCTTTTTTCATTTATTTCTTTTCTTCTTTTTTATAAATTTAGAAGTTTTCTGTTCTGACTGTTTAGTGTTATCTTCATTGACTATATCTTCAAACATATCAACAATGTTAAAGAATACTTTGGGTATATCCTAACTTAAAACAATTTTAGTTTAAATATTTTGAATAAAAAAAAATGAGTGTGTTTTTAAATTTATATATATATATACATGTATATATTATTTTATTTATTTATTTATTTATTTATTTATTTATTTATTTACCGGTATTTATTTTTTTTTTTTTTGAGATTTATAACAGTATGTTAACTACTTAAAATATAAAGTATTGATGCACATATAATGAAAAAAAAAAATAAATAAAATTAGATCAATAATTAAAATTACAATGACATGTCCTCAATTTTATCTTAGCTGAAACTGTTGCTGAACCTCCATCTGAACAAACTATTGAAGAAAAACAAGAAAAAACAGAAGAAGCTGGTGAAGGGGAGACAACTGAACCAAAAATTGAGGAAGGAGCAACAGATTTGTCTGCGAAAGAAACATCAAAACCACCTAGCCCTGTTAAGAGATCCAGTACCAAAAAATCAAAAGAAAAGGAAAAACTTCCTCCAAAACCAGTAGTAAGTGTTACAATTCAGAGGCCCATTCAAGACAGTGTATGTATGCTTCACATTCACTTTAAGCCATTCAGGAATGATTGTACATGCGGACGACCACTATAAGTATCGTAAGATTGTTCACCTTAGATTCAAGATGGCATCCCTCAGACACAATTTACAAGAAATGTTTGAATAAATTCTGCAACCAACATGCATTTTAATTTATGTTTCAATGCAAGTGTATGGTATCTTTCTAGAAGGGATTTAAATGATGGAATTAGTAAAAACTTGTGTACAGTTGCCTGATTTAATTTATTTTTTGACATTTTTACTCCAGTCAAGCATCAGTGTCCAAATCTAAGGGAGATTATTTTTAAAAAATCTGGATGATTATGATGACTTAATTACTATGTGATTGCTTGCGACCATTCAGTTGACATAAAAATTGTATGTGTGAGCACAGTGAAAAACAACCAGTATCTTGAACTGTCCTCAGTTGTTTACAATATCAAAAGGTTTGTTCAACACTGTGTTTGTACCCCTTTGGTTTGGGAACATACCATTTATAAGTGACATTTCCTGCAAGAGCATATGTTCAAAGGCTAAGTCATTTTCATAAAGTTGTTCTCACTGGATTTTAGATGGCATCCAATAGACAAAGTTAGAAAGAGATGTTTTAATGAATTTTGCAACCAAATTTATAATATTATTCTAAACAAGTTTATACTCTAGTCAATGCTTATGTCCAGATAAAAGGGAGATAAATGTTAAAACATTTAGATGGTTAAAATGACAAGAAGTAATGTTATTGTTGGCAATAAAGTGCAAGCACAAGCATCTTTGAATTACCATTTGTTGAATGGATAAAGCAAACCAATGACATTTCTCAGCTGTGCCTTCGATGCACTGTAATGTTTGTAATCTGTTGAATTTCTTTAACAATACAACAACAAAAAATAAATAAATAAATAAATAAATAAATAAATAAAAAATATAAAAATATATAAATAATAAGAATTATAATAATTATAATAATAATAAAAAATAA
Organism: Tegillarca granosa; assembly: GCA_029721355.1. Lineage (NCBI taxonomy): Eukaryota > Metazoa > Mollusca > Bivalvia > Arcoida > Arcidae > Tegillarca > Tegillarca granosa. The sequence continues at coordinate 27,171,046 of CM056598.1, read as the reverse complement.
AAAAATTAAATGCATCAACTAAATGATGAAGCATATCTTAAAAGCAAATACAAATTTCTATTTATACTAAAATTTACATTTTTAAATTACATGTACCTATCATTAATTTCAGCCAACTGCAAAGGCTAAACTTGGTGCTAAAGCTGTGAAATATTTAAAGAAAGGTGCCCCTGTTGATGACCAGGTCATTGTTGATATTATCGTTGAAGCTATCAGGTGAGTTTTTCAAGTTTTTTTGTTACTCTGTGTTTTTCTGTAAAAAAATCCTGATGCGAAATTAGTTCAATATTTTGAAAATTATCTTGAGAGAAATTTGGATTTTATTGACTATTCCTGTGTCTAAATATATAACACAAATACCAGTTAAATTTTGATGTGCCAGATGTGCACATTTCAGAAATTCATTCCTCATCAGTGACAAATTAAGAAATTATAAATCAATGTTTAAAACCATTTTTTTTGTTTGTTTGTTTGGTTTTTGGTTTTTGTTTTTTGTTTTTTGTATTTTTGTTTTTTTCGAGGGGGGGGTATTAATGTAACTTTTGAAATTTGATAATAATAGGTGCTTTATTTATTTATTTATTTAATTAATTATTTTTGTAATTGCATAATTTTCTTTTATTAATTTTACCACCATACAGACGTATCCCAGAAGGCACTGGTTGGATTTTAGATGGATTTCCAACAACATACAACCAAGCGAAAGTGTTAGAGAAAGCACTGACTGGTTTTGCCATAGCTGGACAAGACAAGGATAAACAAAAAGGAAAAATGCGTAAATCTAATCTTGTGCCAGATCCAAGACCCCCACCTCCTCCAGCAGAACCATCAAGTGGTATAGATGTGGTGATTTTATTTGATACTCAGGATGATGTCTGCTTAAAACGTGCAGCAGGAAGAGCTCGTAAGTAGCCCTTATATATCTAGGGGTATACTGTTAGATCACTAGTTATTATAGAATCATTTAAACAACAAAAAAAAAAAAAAAAAAAAAAAATCATTAACTCCCTCTCTCTCTCTCTCTCTCTCTCTCTCTCTCTCTCTCTCTCTCTCTCTCAGTATTTTCAGTCTTCAGTTTACATTGTTTCTTCATCTGAAAACCTTTACCATCAGCTCCTGATTTTGTTAAAGTTTATGGTTTAAAATGGTTTACTGTTCATTTTATAGAAGATTTTTTCTTTGCAATTGATGTATTCAGAGGAAAGATTTTGGTTGAAAGTTTTTTATGGACTAAATTTGCAAGGGTGTGATGTTGATGTATGATTGTTAATAATGAATTACATTTTGTATTGTTTATATAATATTTGTTTTCTTTATACCTTTTAGGTGCTGTGCAACAAGACGAAAAATACCATCAAGAATTCAACCCACCACCAGAGGGCAGTGCTACAGGTATTGGTAAACAAGAACAAGTTGTTCCAGTAGAAGACCCTGCTTATGATCAAGAGCAAATACAACATAGGTATAATTTAAACATACATGTATAATTAATAAAACACAAATATACCAGTCCATGTTCAAATCACAAACAAAGTAAAAACTTTGAAAACTGACCAATTTAGTTATTCATGTGAACTTCCATTAGGGAAGTGAGGCAGGGTGCTTCAGAAGGATAAGCACCTCCTGTCTAGCTAGCTACACCCAGAACATGCAAAGTCAACTTTGAATTTCTTAAAACGCTTAAAAAATGTTGTTTAACTTAATAACAATTCTTTGTGTACAGTGTAGAAAAAGCTTATGTCATTTCTGCCATCAGCATTCATGCCAGTATCCAATATTTGTTTTATTTTTAATGATCTAGATATGCATTTTAGCAAAACTTTTCATCTCTCTGTTTCATATCAAGTGTTCAGATTTACCATCTTTATTAAAATAAGTATGTGACATAACTTAAATTTTTTACACCATTAATTTCAATAAATAAAGTTTTTGAAAATTTCCACAAGAAATTTTGGCAATTAATAGCAAATTTTTTTCTCAGATTTTTGGCAAAACTATCAATTTTGAGATTTTATCAAATGATTAAGAAAATCAAAAGTAATGCCAATTAAAAACTAAAGAAAGTAATTCCTAGCTATACGTGTAAAAAACAAATGGTTCATGTTACTATTATCCTAATTTTTTCTTATTCCATCATCTAAATGATTTTAGGATCACCTCCTTCCTTGACAACTGGACTAAGTTGGAGAAATGGTATTCCAAGTTTGGTACACTTCAAAAAGTTGATGCAGGACAAGAAAAACGAACTGTTTACTTAGAAGTGGAGAAAATACTTGAAGATACTTTGAATAGGGTAAGATATTTACCATATAGGATAAATAAAGATATGTTTGAGATACAAAAAGATTTCGATTAATTTTTAAACCCTACAAATAATTGCTTGAAATCTGTTTCATGCATATAGGCTCATCAGTATAGTCCTTATCCCAGTTTCAATGATGTGAAGTTACCAAGAGTAGATTACTTCCCCTTGGATGGGATGTAATGTCATTCCATAACAAGCTTAACCCCTAGCATATTTGTCTGCACCATTGTATGTGGCAGCTGGGTGGATAGCAATGTGAAATTAAATGTCACTCAAAATCATGCAATGCAACCTGGCTGGGACTCAAACCCAAGACCCTTTAATCATTTATGAGTCTGTAACATGTCTCCTCACTGTGGTCAGTACAACATCATCATTTGATCCAAACAGTTTTTCTTTTGTCATTTTTTTTAAATTCATTAAAATCTTTATCACTTGATTTCAAAATAAAAAAAAAAACAAATCACTTTGAGGTACTGAGCTTTCTTATTTAGCTGTATTCGTTTTTTTATTTATTTATTTATTTATTTTTTTGTTGGCAACGTTGTCTTAAGGATTTGGAAAATTATTACATGTACCTTTTTTATTGTAGCCCTAGAATACCAGTGCAGATTTTGTTTTCTATTATTTGACTATGTATTGACATACTTATTTTTTCTTTTACTTTTAACTCTCAGCTTCAAGGTAAAGATCAAGAACCTACCTCCTCAGCGTTAGAAGTAACTGAACCAGTACCAGAGAAAAAAGAAGAACCAGTAAGTATTTGCAATACTACAGGCATTTCTGTTCGTAAATTGAACATTGGAGTTAAAAAAAACTGATGCTGAAAATAACTTTATTGAGGCATTTCAGCCTTCAGCCTTCAAAATGACACCTAAAATTACTGAATACATTGAATTTAAGAAAAAAGGATTTATGAAAATTCAAATTTGTCAGATTTCAGACAAGGAATATTTGATTTAAAAAGCATTTGTAAAACTGAGTGGTGTTAATAAAACAAGGAATGGATTATTGTCGTTTTAAGCCGCAGTCATGTGTCTTTAGTTTAAACTTGTATCTGGGATGGTCAGTTCTGAGAGGCAAAGGTAAACGGAGTGCATGGAGAAAACAATTAACATGCAAACTATCTTACTTCTTACATTTAGATCTATGAGATTGGTTTCAAACCTAAAGGTTTAGAGGCTGTGTGACCACTTGACCACCAAAGCACCTGTTATCTTGTATCAGAATTTCATCTAAAGTCTTGAGTATCATAATCATTAGTTTCAGTATGCGTGAATCTTCATCCTTTATCTTTTTATTATTTCACATGTTTGGGTTGCTCTGGTTACTACCCTGTATTTGTCTTAAACTGCAAAATTTTGTATCTTAAAAAAGTGACCTTGTGATTGTTGGTTTTTTTTTTATTATTTTATTTTATTTATTTATTTTTTTTTTTTGTGATGATCATGCTCATTTACTTTTTCTTGACCAACATTGTGTTATTCCTTCATTTTACAGCCAGCACCTCCTCCAGAACCACCAAAAGAAGAACCACCACCGGTTGAGAGTTCTAGACCAACATCTAGGAAAGGTATAAAAATTATTTTTCTTCTTCTTCTTTTTTCATGTGTAGAATTTCTTAGTTTACTCCTTGTTGAAATCAAACACAAAAATACTGGTCCATGTTCAAATCAAAGCACTTCTAGGCAAGCTAACTACAGTCAACACCTGTGAAATAAAAAATGAGAGTAAATGGAACTATGAGATGTCAAATATATCCAGGATAATTTTGGATACAGCAACAGCATACTTATCAGTGATAATGTGATGGCAGCAATAAAATTTCTAAGTATCTTGAAAGCGAGTTTCAGGATTTTTTAAAAAAAAAGGTTTGACTATGTGGTTCTATTGGTACCCATCACTGAATTTAATTTTGCATTTACAGTTTGTGGCAATGTGAAAGGTTTAGCAATTCTTTACATATATTTTTTTAAAACAATTTCACAGGATCTGGTAAGAAACCAGGATCAAGAGGTTCATCTAGAAGTAAATCTCCTAAAGATAAAAAAAGTGAGAAGAGTGCATCACCTAAAAGAGGTAGTGGTAAATCTGCAGGTAGTAAGAAAGGAAGTGGGGGTAAGTTTTAATCATATTATAACATTTGTCACCAAACTTCTTGACCTTTATTGTTGTAAAATAGCTAGTTGTAATAGAAAAACAAGGACAAATTTCACTGAAAACATTACTTTTCAGAGATATCATTCTGAAAATGATGTTCCAACTGATGTTTTTAACATGATGAATGGCCAATTGTATGACAATTAATTGTATTCACAAACATTGCTGCACAATTTTTTCAACACATTATTTTATATTTGACATTGTATTTTGCAAGCTGGCTTTATAAAGTGTTTTGGCTTGCCTGTACAAAGTACAGAAGAGCTTATGTCATAAATCACTGGTGTTAGTGTCAGCATAAATGGCTAATGTTAAAGTTTTTTATATTTGTTTTTGTTAAGGATTGTATAAAAGATTCTAAATTGACAACTCATGTTTATAGCTTAAGTTATCAAAACTTTTCTTTTAATTCTTAAAGTTTGATTGTTTTTTTTTTTGTTTTTTTTTTTTTGGTTTTTTGAAGACTCAACACCCAAGTCACCAAAACGTGGTAAAGGATCTGGCAAGAAAGGTAAAACACCTGAGCCTGAACCAGAACCTGAGCCTGAGGTACCACAGGGACCACCTCCACCACAACCAGGCTCTGAGGAATGGGAATTCATTGATGAAGCTGTCGAAGAGGTATAGCAAATAAAATCAGTCATCCTAATTGGTGTTATCATAATCATTTATGTTAGTTGGATAAGAATTTATGTATGTACAAAATTGAAAACCAAGTTAATCAATAAATCAGGCTATAAAATGACACCAATCTATTGTACAAAGTCACCTATTATGTTTTTTTTTTTTTTTTTTTTTTATTTTGTTTTTTTTTTTTTTTTTTTTTTGTAAAAATTGTGAATTTTCTTAGACACAGAATGATAAATTGAAAGTCACCTATAGTCCAGTAATATCCAGATACTTATATATATTCACTGGACCTGTACCATTGGAGTATGGACCTACATTTAGGTTGTAAAAGTTATTGTACCAACCAATGTTAATTGGACCAAAATGGATTTAACTTATTAAAGTTTTGTTTCTGACCTTACATTTAGGTTTAAATGTAAGCTATTTTCCCAATACTAGTTCTACAAAACTAGAGCTAGGTCAGTTGTCCTGGACGATTTAAATTTTTGTATAAGACTTTCTTGTAGATTTGAAAAGTTATTGATACAATACTAGCTGTAAAAAAATGTTTTTATAAAGTCATGAAAGTTTTTATTCTTTAGAAGTTTAACCCAAATATCACAATGGCTATTTTCTTTTTTCAAATAAAGGATTTGGCTAAGATTTTGGCAGAACATTGGGAAGCTGTGGAGAAGACTTATGTTTCCAATAGTAAACATGTATTCCGTAGTGTCAGAGAAGAAAGAGAAAATATCTATCGCTATTTCTATCAAATTAGGTAAAATATTGATTTTTTGTCTTCCTTTTTTAAAAGATATAAATCGCTAAATTTTTAAACTTTTATTCTTAGTTGTGTAATTATGATTGATGAATGTCCTAAATGTATGAAATGAAGGTAATAAAACTAGAAAAATATACTTTTTTGACGTGTAATTTATTCATTTTTTCAGAGAAATCTATATTTTTTAAAGGCAATTATTGTTAATTTTGTCTATAATTACTGTATTTTCTCTTGTAGAAAAGATTTCTTAAGTTACCTACGTAGACCAGACAACAAACAAGCCTTTGTAACCAGATGGCAACAGGTATTTATAAAATTATAGATACACAGGAGAGAGAGAGAGAGAGAGAGAGAGAGAGAGAGAGAGGGGGGGGGGGTCTGATAAAAAACATGTATCAGTCAGAAATAAGGAGATATCTCAAAAACAGAGGGATAGAGGGTGTTCCCAAGAGACATACCAGAGAGAGAGAGAGAGAGAGAGAGAGAGAGAGAGAGAGAGAGAGAGATTCTAAAGCAAAAACAAATTGGTTTATAAACAAACAAGACAAATCAAATATAAAGATAACTATTATCATAAAGACAACAACACTTTTCTAACAACAATAAAACAATAATGGCAACCACATGACTACCATATTTTTGGAATTTTAATTTACAGTAAAATGTAAATCCATTAGATGGATAGATCAGAATAATGATGTTTTATGCCCAAGTTGAGATTTATTTCACTTATATCAATGCAGTCAGTACAGGAATAGTGGAATAATCCTAAAAAAATCACCGACCTTCGACAAGGAAAGCAACAAACTTTCTTACACTAGGATCTGCCCATTTGTGATTCCAACTAGGTGATGAGAGGTGCTGTGTTCGTGATCTGTAAGCATGCAATTTAGACTACCTGGACATCAAGGTTCCTTGATTGTTACAGTTAATGGCATTTTTAAAGAATTGGCAATAAAGAGAGAAAGAGAGAGAGAGAGAGAGGGAGACTAATAAAAAAGACACAAAAAGAAAGTGTATTTTTGTACTTTTTGTGGTGGCAAAGTTATTAAACAAGGTTTTACTTACTATATACAATAAAAAAAGTGAGAGAGACATTTAATCAGCAAGAGAATATTTCATATCTTTATAGGAATACAATGAAGTTGCTGATGATGTACGCGATGATGAAGAAACTAAGGCAGAGTTACATCAACGAGTAAATGACTTGCGTGAATGTCTCTGGAACATTTGTGATGAACGTAAACTCCAGGCAGAAACGGAACTAGAAAACATCAAAACAGATGGCTGGTTAGAAGATAGACTTGGAGTATTAAGCAACTTTTATATAACCTTGATGCAAGGAGAAGTAGACAGGTACCAAGACACAGTTCGACTGCTGAAGGACTATTATAGAGGCATGGAAGGTCAGATTCCTGGTGAACTTAATCAAAACTATGCCAGGATACCACTTATTGAGGTAAAATTTATTAAATAATTCATTTATTTGATTGATTAATTAATCAATTGATTGATTTATTCATTTGTATTTTAATCCATAAATGTGCATTTTATCAAATTAATTGACAAGTGATCTTATATTGAGGTTGGAACATAAAGTAAAAGAATATTTAAATACTGATTATTATAAACTGATTGTGGTCTTTATTAGGAGGTCAAAAAAAAAAAAAAAAAAAAAAAAAAAAAAAAAAAATTAATTCTAAACAGTAAGGATTAAGTTGAAAAGAAATTTATTGCTATAATAATTTTAAAGTAAAGAAAATTTTAGGAAATTTCATAATTTTGATGTTTTTTTGTTTTTATTTTTTTTTTTTTTTCATTTTAGTTACCTGTAGATCGTCCTGATTCTCCAGAAAAAGCTGGAAGCGAGGCCGTGCCTACACCACCTCCTCAGGAAGAAACAACAGGTTCAGCAAAGTCAGAAAGACCAAGGTCAAAATCACCAAGGTCAAGGTCAAAATCTCCAAAATCGCCAAAGGAAAGATCTAAATCCAGAACACCATCTGGTAAAAAACGTGACAAGAGTAAAGAGAAAAAACCAGCAGATACCAGTACAGATCAAACGCCAGTAGAGGAAGGGACAAAGAAAAGGTAATTGTCTGATTCTACATGTAAAAGTATTCAGGATTTATCAAAATGTTTACAGATTTAAACTTCGTTTTTAAAAAAATTCTAGCAAAGTTGCAGTGAAAATACAATGCTTTGCATGATGAATAAGAGTTTTTCTTCCTTCAAAAATAAAAATAAAAAATAAATAAATAAATAAAAAGTTAAAAAAAATAAATAAGGAAATAAGATATAGGAGTTACAGTTTCAGTATTATTGTCTTTCAAGTCAGCTTTAAAAAAATTGTTACGTTTTACTGTAAAAAAAAATGATATATAGATATTAAAATGCTTTACCATCAAGTTCCAGGGATAGCAAGACATTTTATGACAGATTCCTGTGACTGTAAAATCAGCTGTTTCATCAACCACTCAAATTAAAAAAAAAACATGTAAAATTGTAGTAAACAGCTAAACCAAAAAAGAAAAAAAAACAAAAAAAAACAATGATTGTCAATATGTCTGAAAAAAATAATCCATATACTGTAGTGATACATGTATCACCAAAATGATGTGTATTAGTACATGCTTTTTATCAATTTAATTAAACAGAATACCTTTGGTGCCTCGACGCCCTGTTTCGCCTGACCCAGATGCTAAGGGAGCTGCTGCTGCCAAAGATAAAAAAGATAAAAAGAAGAAAGATGATGGTGCTCCAGATAGTCCAGCACCGCCAGTAGATTTAGATGAAAAACTTATCTTTGATGCTTTCCTAACAGGAACAAATGCTCTCGGATCGATAGTAAGTATAGTGACATTTTTTTCTCACTTATAACTTAGGACAATGACAAGACATTAAAATAAAAATATTGAATCAAAATTTAAGTTAAGACTATGTTTTATTCAAAATATTAGAAGAGATTCATCAAAATAAAAGTATCTAATCAAAATTTAACTCAAGAATATTTTTTTTAATCAAAATATTAGAAGAGATTTTTTCAGTATGAAAAATTTTTATCATTTATATAATTAACTTTATTTAAAAAATTTATCAAAAGATCAGATTTCTCTTCAAAATTGGAGTCAGTTCATTGAAACAACATTTAAGCCTGACTTACTTATATCTAATAAGTACCTATATAATGATTATAGCCTGACTTACTTATATCTAATAAGTACCTATATAATGATTATAGCCTGACTTACTTATATCTAATAAGTACCTATATAATGATTATAGCCTGACTTACTTATATCTGATAAGTACCTATATAATGATTATAGCCTTACTTATATCTGATAAGTACCTATATAATGATTATAGCCTGACTTAAATATATCTGATAAGTACCTATATAATGATTATAAATATTTTATATTTAAGCTATCTCATGAGATGGCAGCTAGGGAAGCTGAAGAAGAAGCAGAAAAGAAGAAAGAAGAAGAGAAAGCAAAAGAACAAGCGGCTGCGGCAGCAAAAAAACCAGCAGATAAAGGAAAAGGTGGAAAAGGAAAAGGAAAAAGTCGTAGTCCATCACCAAAGAAAAATAAAGGATCGGATTCAGCTAGTCAAACTCCACCACGTAAGTTTTCTTAGTGAGCAACTAAGTTATATAAAATGTCGGCTAGGAAGTAAGTGAAATAAATGTATAAGATGCAAATTTTATTTTTAACATATTGAAACAGAAATTGTCATCTCTGAAAGATTTGAGTGTACAGGTCTCATATAAGTTAAATAAATTGAATATATCAATAACAAATTCTAAGATTTTTTAGTAATGAAACAAATATTGTCATCTTTGAGAGATTTAAATGTATGATTAGGTCTTATATCATTTTGCCTCTTGTTAAATCATTATTTGCTCTCTAAATGTTTTTCATTATGGCATATTATCATTTTCTTTCTTTCCTTTATAGCATCAGAAGATCTAACTGAGGAAGAAAGAGAAAAAAAAGAAAGGAAAGATAAAATGAGACAAGAATATTATTTTGCTATTCAAGAAGAAGGTACATATTGATCTTTATGATTTGAGCATAACTTTAATAATAAATCATATAAGTAATGTATATTGCTTTATCTCCTCCATAGCATCAAATCTCATTTGCTTTTAATGATGCAATTCAGTCTTTAGGACTTTATTAAAAAATTTCAATTTTTTGTGTGTTTTCTTAAGATCTTTGATCAACAGCAATGAATAATGATTTTAATGCATTCTGTTTAATACTGGTATTAAAAGTTAAAAAAAATGAGATTATTATTACTTTTCTTCTTATTATTATAATTATTATTAATTTTGCTTTTGTTCTCCATCTCACTTGAATTTAAAACATTAATAACAGTCAGTAATGAAAAAATAATGGGTTCAAGAAAATAATTTCAATCGGTAATGAAAAAATTAATTTTTGTCAGTTATGAAAAAAATAATGACTTTAAAAAATTAGTTTCCGCAGGTAATGAAATAATTGTATATACATATTTTTTAATGCTTATTACAGAATCAGCAGCTAAGACAAGACTGGAATTGATCAAAGTCCATTCTATCAGTATTCTTCAGGATTTGAAAGGAAAGGGAGATAATGCATATAAAGATATGAATGACTGGCTTGGAGCCAGATTCCTTAAAGAAATGGAAAGGTGCTTATAATTGAAAATAGTTCATTAACTTCCTAAACCTAATACACTCTTTCAGGCCTTAGATAGAATTTTAAATGCTACTCGGCACAGTGCCTAGTTTAAGAAGAAAACCACTGATCACTTGGAAATTTAACTTGGCACAGTCACTACATAAAAAACGAGACTTTCTTCTCTTAAATACCGCCAAAGCTTGTACCAATAAATATGTTTTCTGACAAGCTTCTTAAGCTTTTCACGAACTTCGCATTTTCCACTTTCAGTAACCAGTAACTTTCGTTTTGAAGTGGCAGGTTTAGAAATGATATTCTACCTGCAACTGGTTTGTCGTGCGAATGTGAAACAATAGGTTTGCGCATGTGATGCAAACGTTTAAATGATTTTGTTGATTGAGGTTCGTAACAGAACGGCTGATGTCTAGAAAGGGGCTCGTGACAATTGACCTCCTTACACAAGATTTTCCAGAAAAACACTATATTATCTGTTGTTTATTAATTGCAACAAGCCCCTTGATGTATATGTCTGATAAATTTAACTCGGCACCATGACGAGTGGTAGTAATGTCACTTGTCCAAGTACAAATTTGACTCGAGAGGACAAGTGGATGAGTGAATAATTGAAGCCTTGTCTTTATGTAATGTTATTTATTTACCATAAATGCTTTAATTCTAATAAGTCATAATTATAATTAATACGGTTTATTAAGTTACCCAACATAGTTGGGGTGACTTATTGATTTACCCTTTATTATTATTATTATTATTCTATATTTTTTCACCACACTTTTCTAAACAGCATAGCTCAAAAACGGTTTGGTGGAATGTGATGAAATTTGTACACTTGTTCTCTATGACATGTAGTTGTGCTTTTTTGGGGTCACATCTGATTGTTTGAAATAAGTGAGATAATAATGATGTCACACTCTACTGATTTTATACTCTAGAAAAGAAACTTTCTAATGATCAAGGTTGCCACCATTGAGGATGACTTACCCAGCAATTGAGCCCTGCTCAAACACAATGCAATGTCTAGTTAATCACATTATTCAGACATGCCTCACCTAGTAGATGATTTGACGTTTGGTATTGATGTTATACTTTCAATTAAGTCGACAGCCTGTCATTAAATCATAAAAATTATATATAGCTTAAAGTTATAATTGAATAATTAATTTGACAAAATTCTTACAATTTCATTGGTTGAAAAGCAAAAATATGTTCAGGTCATTTCTCAATGACTCAAATGAAATTAGCAACACCCACTCACGTGCCAAAGTGTGTGACGTAATCTAATACAAACTATTTTAATGTATGTCCTTTTACCTTGTTTTTAAGTTTTTAAAGCAAAAATTGCAAAAAGTTGTTCTCTCATTTGATTATGTTGTCTTAAAAATTTTATTGTCAGCAATGAATCCTATTTTGATTTGGGTCATTGAGAAATATTTTCCAGGAATTACACAATGTTTACAGAATCCATTCAGGTTATTTCTCAATGACCCAAATGAAAATCAGATTAAATGCTTAAAAATTTTAAGTCCCAAGGATTAGATTTTGTGTCATATAAGAATGTTTAAAATGAGACAAAAAATTAATTTTTATTGTTATTTTAATTAATTTTTTTCATCATTACAGCATTGATCAGATGTCAGAGGTTATGCGTAACGCAATTGAAAATAAACAGAAAATAAAACAAGAGCTTTTACTACAACAAGAAGATTTCCTGATTAATGAAGATCTAAAAGTATTAAAGACACCAAGTCCACCATCACCTCCTCCACTCGAGGAACAGCCAACTCCAGAACAATTTACTGTGGATCAACTTAACAGTATTTATAAACAGGTAAATTGATACACTTGAATTACTTTGGTGGTTTTAAACTTCTGCAGCTCCCTATAGAGTGGAATCAATATTACAATATCACTGAAATATTCTGGATTTGGTTTAACAGTAGTTAAAACCACAAGGAACTCACTATGATGTTTTAAAATATATAAGTTCATCAAAAAAAAAAAAAAAAAAAAAAAAAAAAAACAACATATTGATGCAATAAATGTTTTCTACATATTTGTGACTTATTACTTATTATTATTATTACATTATTGTTGAATCTATTTTGGGTTCTTATTATTTATATTATTTTTTTCAATACATATCATATTTCTAGAATTATTTGGAAATTCCCAGAGTTTTCACCATTTTAAACCTGTCCTGACAGAACACAAAAAGTCACAGAATTTTTACCCTGTTTGGAATTTTAAAAAACCTGTCTTTTACTAAAACAAATTTTGCAGTCTTGTAAGAAATGCAATTATGTTTTATAGCAAAGTTTATTAAAAAAAATGTTTTTGTAATAAAAATGTTTACATAACAACTTTTATTAACTAAAGATTCACATAAACATATAATTACAAACTTTTATTACTGATCCACCCAATTTTGTTTCAGATAAAAATTTCTCCCAACTGTGCCAAATAATGTCTGGGGTTTTTATTTAAATTCACAGATTTTTTTTTTACCTTGATTTCCATTTTTGATTTATTGCATGTATGTTTTTGACTTTTTCAGTTTGCATCTACAGCACCAACAGGTGTCATGTCGAGTCGGTCCTTTGTAGAAACATTTGAGAACATTGTCGCAGTAGCCCATGGTATGGAACAGCTACCAGATGTCTGGATGAACATCACATCAGGACAGGTAGATATAGTTTTTTTAATTATTTTCATTAATGTTTCTTTTGATATTTTAGATTAACTCATCTGCTGTTCTATTATGCAAAGTACAGACACATAGTCTGGATGTTACTTGTTACCATATCATATTGAAATTATTTGACAAATTTGGGGAAGCTTAAAAAAGAAAAAAACACTTATGAAGATCAAAATGGAACCTTTTGACAGTGTTTTTTTTTTTTTTTTTTAAAATTGGGTGTTTTATGTTTCATTCCTAAATTTCTAATCAGGTGGGACCTACTGAATTAAGCCTTGAAAATAATTGAAGATTGAGATTTTACAAAAAAAAAAAAAAAAAAAAAAAAAAAATATCAGATATTCCTCTAGAAGGTAGTACCCAGTATTATATAATGGTTAGGGAATGGTAATCTTAATAAACCCAACATGCACATGACAATAAACACATGTTATAGACCAGTTTCTTCAGATTTATGAAAGGATAAAGAAGTCGCAAAGATAAAAATTACATAGTGTTGTCTTGACCATAAATCCCAAATCATACCCTTTAAAATGATGTCTTCATATTTTGTAATGGATCCTAGTTAGATGTAAGCTACATCTTTTATCTGAATATTACCATTATTTACTGATAATAATAGATTTTTCTTATTAAAAACATTAGATTCAAGAAATAGCTAATGGACTGTCAGCAGATGCTGAATATGTGGATTGGCGACGATTCTTATTGGCTGCAGCTCAGCCCTTGCCTTGGCCAACACAGACAGAACTGTTAGATACTTTACAGAAATTCAAAGAAATGGACCAAAAAGCAACAGGATTTGTTACTCGAGAGCAGTATGATAGGGTAACATTAATTTCTGTTATTGTCACTTTAAATATTTAGTTCATGTTTTTAAAACACTCCTGTGTAATGTGAAATACTTTGAGAATGTGTATGGATTGAAAGAAAGGATTGTTGTTTTTAATGTTGATGTTAAATTAATGTCGCATTGACATTATTTCAGCTATTCATGATGAAAGTCAGTATGGTTCAGATAAGCATTCCACTGCCCCAATCCATTATCCTGGCATGAGTCAGTACTTGTCTTTCTCTTGCTGAGTGCCATACGAGGAAGCAAAATCTCAAGTCTTATGTTTGACCTGGCCAGTGTTTGAACCCTTAAACTTTTGCTCTCAAGGCTGATGCTCTACCATTGATCCACCAAGCAAGTTTGGATTTAAATATTGTTTTAGAATTAAAGGTATATATTTATTAATTTTTGACAAAAGAAATTCAGACTGATTAGTAAATTGCTGTGGGAAATGCAGATTATTTTGTTCTGAAACTTGTTTCAAAGCTACCACTATATATAATTGAACTAATTTCTCATATCATAAACTTTTGTAGAAAACAAGGTTAGTAACAGCTTGAAATTTACAATGTTTTACAAAAGTGCATTAAGATTTCTCTTGCAATTGTAGATGGATTTATGGTTTGGTGTGAAAGAACCATCTAACATGGAATTTGATCGTCTAGGTTACTTGAAAAGTGAGATGTTTGATTTCTTTGCTGATCACAGTAGAACACCTCCAGTACTGGATTATGTCAGCATGGTATGTATATACTTTTTGTTGAAATTTTTCAAATCATGTAGTCTGATATAAAGGACATGTATAAATCATGTAGTCTGACATAAAGTACATGTATAAATCATGTAGTCTGATATAAAGTACATGTATAAATCATGTAGTCTGACATAAAGTACATGTATAAATCATGTAGTCTGACATAAAGTACATCTATAAATCATGTAGTCTGACATAAAGTACATGTATAAATCATGTAGTCTGACATGAAGTACATGTATAAATCATGAAGTCTGACATAAAGTACATGTATAAATCATGTAGTCTGATATAAAGGACATGTATAAATCATGTAGTCTGATATAAAGTACATGTATAAATCATGTAGTCTGACATTTACATGATATAAAGTACATGTATAAATCATGTAGTCTGACATAAAGTACATGTATGAATCATGTAGTCTGATATAAAGTACATGTATAAATCATGTAGTCTGACATAAAGTACATGTATAAATCATGTAGTCTGATATAAAGTACATGTATAAATCATGTAGTCTGACATAAAGTACATGTATAAATCATGTAGTCTGACATAAAGTACATGTATAAATCATGTAGTCTGATATAAAGTACATGTATAAATCATGTAGTCTGACATAAAGGACATGTATAAATCATGTAGTCTGATATAAAGTACATGTATAAATCATGTAGTCTGACATAAAGTACATCTATAAATCATGTAGTCTGACATAAAGTACATGTATAAATCATGTAGTCTGATATAAAGTACAGGTATAAATCATGTAGTCTGACATAAAGTACATGTATAAATCATGTAGTCTGACATAAAATACATGTATAAATCACTGACATAAAGTACATGTATAAATCATGTAGTCTGATATAAAGTACATGTATAAATCATGTAGTCTGATATAAAGTACATGTATAAATCATGTAGTCTGACATAAAGTACATGTATAAATCATGTAGTCTGATATAAAGTACATGTATAAATCATGTAGTCTGACATAAAGTACATGTATAAATCATGTAGTCTGACATAAAGTACATGTATAAATCATGTAGTCTGACATAAAGTACATGTATAAATTATGTAGTCTGATATAAAGTACATGTATAAATCATGTAGTCTGACATAAAGTACATGTATAAATCATGTAGTCTGACATAAAGTACATGTATAAATCACTGACATAAAGTACATGTATAAATCATGTAGTCTGATATAAAGTACATGTATAAATCATGTAGTCTGACACAAAGTACATGTATAAATCATGTAGTCTGACATAAAGTACATGTATAAATCATGTAGTCTGACATAAAGTACATGTATAAATCATGTAGTCTGATATAAAGTACATGTATAAATCATGTAGTCTGACATAAAGTACATGTATAAATCATGTAGTCTGACATAAAGTACATGTATAAATCATGTGGTCTGACATAAAGTACATGTATAAATTATGTAGTCTGACATAAAGTACATCTATAAATCATGTAGTCTGACATAAAGTCCATGTATAAATCATGTAGTCTGACATAAAGTACATGTATAAATCATGTAGTCTGACATAAAGTACATGTATAAATCATGTAGTCTGACATAAAGTACATGTATAAATCACTGACATAAAGTACATGTATAAATCATGTAGTCTGACATAAAGTACATGTATAAATCATGTAGTCTGACATAAAGTACATGTATAAATCATGTAGTCTGACATAAAGTACATCTATAAATCATGTAGTCTGACATAAAGTACATGTATAAATCATGTAGTCTGATATAAAGTACATGTATAAATCATGTAGTCTGACATAAAGTACATGTATAAATCATGTAGTCTGACATAAAGTACATGTATAAATCACTGACATAAAGTACATGTATAAATCATGTAGTCTGATAAAAAGTACATGTATAAAAAATGTAGTCTGACATAAAGTATATGTATAAATCATGTAGTCTGACATAAAGTACATGTATAAATCATGTAGTCTGATATAAAGTACATCTATAAATCATGTAGTCTGACATAAAGTACATGTATAAATCATGTAGTCTGATATAAAGTACATGTATAAATCATGTAGTCTGACATAAAGTACATGTATAAATCATGTAGTCTGACATAAAGTACATGTATAAATCACTGACATAAAGTACATGTATAAATCATGTAGTCTGATATAAAGTACATGTATAAATCATGTAGTCTGACATAAAGTACATGTATAAATCATGTAGTCTGATATAAAGTACATCTATAAATCATGTAGTCTGACATAAAGTACATGTATAAATCATGTAGTCTGATATAAAGTACATGTATAAATCATGTAGTCTGACATAAAGTACATGTATAAATCATGTAGTCTGACATAAAGTACATGTATAAATCACTGACATAAAGTACATGTATAAATCATGTAGTCTGATATAAAGTACATCTATAAATCATGTAGTCTGACATAAAGTACATGTATAAATCATGTAGTCTGATATAAAGTACATGTATAAATCATGTAGTCTGACATTAAATTCATGTATAAATCATGTAGTCTGACATAAAGTACATGTATAAATCACTGACATAAAGTACATGTATAAATCATGTAGTCTGATATAAAGTACATGTATAAATCATGTAGTCTGACATAAAGTACATGTATAAATCATGTAGTCTGACATAAAGTACATGTATAAATCATGTAGTCTGACATAAAGTACATGTATAAATCATGTAGTCTGATATCAAGTACATGTATAAATCATGTAGTCTGACATAAAGTACATGTATAAATCATGTAGTCTGACATAAAGTACATCTATAAATCATGTAGTCTGACATAAAGTACATGTATAAATCATGTAGTCTGATATAAAGTACATGTATAAATCATGTAGTCTGACATAAAGTACATGTATAAATCATGTAGTCTGACATAAAGTACATGTATAAATCACTGACATAAAGTACATGTATAAATCATGTAGTCTGATATAAAGTACATGTATAAATCATGTAGTCTGACATAAAGTACATGTATAAATCATGTAGTCTGACATAAAGTACATCTATAAATCATGTAGTCTGACATAAAGTACATGTATAAATCATGTAGTCTGACATAAAGTACATGTATAAATCATGTAGTCTGATATAAAGTACATGTATAAATCATGTAGTCTGACATAAAGTACATGTATAAATCATGTAGTCTGACATAAAGTACATGTATAAATCATGTAGTCTGACATAAAGTACATCTATAAATCATGTAGTCTGACATAAAGTACATGTATAAATCATGTAGTCTGACATAAAGTACATGTATAAATTATGTAGTCTGACATAAAGTACATGTATAAATCATGTAGTCTGATATAAAGTACATGTATAAATCATGTAGTCTGATATAAAGTACATGTGTACATGTTTTGTTTTTTTTTATTGGTTATTAAAGTTTAAAATATTTTTGTTCACTGTATATTCTGGAATTTGTTGCTGTTGACTTATCAGTACATTGTATTTTGCAAAAAAAAAAAAAAATAGATTTGGAAATGAGTCAATTTTTTATTTGTATTTTTTCATATGCAGAATTTCTTGCACAAAATCATTGCAAAAAACATGCCTAAAACCTGAAAAATTTACAAACCTTTTAAAAAAAACTTTAGGATATACATTGTATTCTCTAGGTGACCATTTCAATATAGAGATAATAATATTTCATCTTGTAATTAGTGTCTGACCCAAAAGGCATTCAAGTTTCATATGCAAAATTAAACCTATAGTAATTTAAGCATAGACATACATATAGGCATAAATCCTTAGTAAAACATTTCCTGAAAAAATATGTGAACTACAGTATTAAATGTGATATGTCTGCCAAAAACAATGTTCATGGGTCATTTAGTTGATTTTAAGACTTTTGTTGCCACTCAAACTTTATAATTTTCTGATTAAGAAGATGAATTACAGAATGTATAGAAAATATTTATTGTTTGTTGAATAATGAGGAAAAAATTCTTTGTACTTTCATCATTAAAGCACCAACGATTCATCAAAAAAAAAAAAAAAAAAATTATAAATGCATTTTTTTAAATATTTAAATCACATTTACAATTTACCATAAAATGTCTTTAATTGTGGAAGTTAGTTGTAGAATTCTGTATACTGCAATAAATCAAGGATAATCGTTTTACAGAATGATGACAATGTGTTTTTATTTATGGAAAAAAAACATCCACAATTTTCTGACATCATTTTCAAGAAACAGCACAAAAGCAAACACATTTCGGATTTACCAGTACTTAAAGCATCACATATTTTCATGCTGTATTTAATTTGTTTTTACACAAAATAACAAGTATCTTTTTAAATCATTGTATTTATAGTTGATGTACTTTAGTGCGGCAAGCCATGCAAGTGAGGGATTCCTTAGGGCATTGAGTGTGGCCTCAAATACACACATGCCACGACTTCCGAAACCTGATCCTAGACCACCAAGTGTTGCCGAGAGGTAAGCATAAAAAATGAGCTATGTATGAATACTCATTGAAAGTACAATAATGCTTCATATTTCAGTTATCATTTGTGGCATAATAATGGTATGTTTTGATTGCATGGTTCTTACTGCCTAGGTTTTAATAACCCTTAGGCAGATCTTAGTGTGAGATTGTTTGTCAATTGGCTTGCCAAGGTTGGTGGTTTTGCTCTGGGCACTTGGATTTCCTGTACCATTCTAGAATAGACCTTCTTGGTGTTAAGTGAAAGAATTTTGACAAGGGTGTAAAACACCATTACTTCACTCCATTCATTCCATAATAATCTTACACAAGACATAAAAAGATTTCATACAAGTCCCTATTATTACATACAGTTATGCCTATCTCAAGTTATTTTGTTCTTCCAACAGCTTTATTAAAAATATTTTATCCTTATTTGACACTTCGCCTTACAGCACAGATATAGTTGATGATCCATCACCGCCACCACCAATACCGGATGATATTCCACAAGATGCTGTGGATGCATTAGTTCCTATGGAGGCACTCTACAGGGTATTCCATCATGGAGAAAGTGCAGCCGGTGACAGTCACAGGTTTAGTGTGTCAGCTGATCCAGAAGATGCTACTTCCAGGGTAAGTTTTATTTAAGAAACCATTTCATGTGAGTTAATGCTCAGCTCATGATGGTTGATCAAATCATTCATCTTCTTTCTAATGCAGTACTGGATTCATTTCTGGATATAGATAAGAAGTTTCACTGTGGAAACAATAATGCAAAGTTGAAGGTACCTGACATGACCTTGAATCAAGCTAATCAAACTGGCATCTTTCATTTTGAAACTTTTTTGCTATGTGCAAGATAAATTTTAATTGCAAATCTTGTTATAAATCATCACAAAAATTTTTGTCTTAAAAAACCTTACCAAAATGGAGGAAAATGATAATGACAGCAGAAGTAACAGCTGAACTAGCTGCTATATGTCTGAAACTTTTCATGTCAATGATAATAAAATTTTGCAAATAAATAGTTAGGTATTTTGTATATAAAAACTTAACACTGATATTAGAAAATTGATATATAATTTCTAGGAAAAACTAGCAAGTGTATATCAAGAACTGGGCAGCAGTGAGAACTTGGAACCATTGATGTATAGAGTCCTAATAGAACACCCACTTATACAAGACATTGTTGGTTCATGTCAAACATTCAAATCTTTGGTAAGTCTCAGTAATTTATTCACTCTTCTTTAAGACATATTCTGTTTAATCATGCCAACGTGAATCGGAACACTATACATTTAGATGATAATGATGTTCTTGCTTACTTAATAACAAACTCTCCTCGACAGTCAGCTAAATTCATACTCACAGCATTTAAATTACATAAAGAAACTTTTTCCAAAACACATATTTAATTCTGATGTATATAAAGTGACTAAATGGTCCATTGGGCTGGGTGTTTCATACATTGGTTACTGTAGCAATGTGATTCAGTATTTATTATCGGTATATGTTTATTTATACACATGTCACTATAATAAAGAAATTACTTACTTACTTACTTACTTACTTACTATAGAAATGTTAAGTATTATATGCTTATTTGTCTTATTATATTCATTCATTCATTGATTTATTTATTTATTTATTTATTTATTTTTGGTTGTTCATCTTTTATAAACTTTTTTTCGAATTATGGTGATAAGCAACAAAATAATGTATTTGTTTTGCAGCAACCAAAGTACTGGAGGCAAGACATTAGATTAAGGGTTATACATTATACATATTGTGACCACTGATTGTAAAATTACAGACTTTGAATTGACACTTGCATAAATAAAAAAGCAGTGTTTGAATGGCTCTGAACCATACAGTACATTTTACAACTAGTGGTCATAAATCAAATCCAAAAATATGTAAAAACTTTGTTTCAACATAAACTTGATTTTCTTTTCTTTTCAGGATTTAAAGTCGATATTAAACAACCCTAATCCAGATATGGACATGCACAGCACAAAAACTTTGGAATAAAAGTCCAGCTTAACCTGAAGTAAGCTAACTCGGTACAGTTTTCTTACAACAGAGGATGAAGATATGCAACAATAATTCAAAAATAATTTAATAAAAAGGGGAATGTTTATATAAAACTATTTATCAAAATGTCAGTTTCACAGCCACTAAATACAGTTGAAGTTGATTTTCATCCAACTAAAAATAAGAATTAATTATATATAACTATGGATTAATTGTTAAAAGAAGTTCCTGACAAAATATGTGACAATATTCCAATATATATCTAATTACAAATGTTTGTTGGAGGCTCAAAAGAAAAAAAAGTTTAAACATGTGTAAGGAATAACTTATTTATTTTTGTAGATTAAAAAATACTTTACACTTTGTAACTTATGTAATATTTAATGTAAATATGTTTATAGTAAATTAAAATTTTATTATATATATAAATATATATATATATATATATATATATATATATATATATATATATATATATATATATAATAAAATTTTAATTTATATATGTATTTATATAATAAATATAATTTAATTTAAATATGTACAAAGTCAAATAATTTGTTATGATAATATTAATATAATGCATTTCTGTGATATATTTTTAAAGACAATTAGTGGAGTTAATTAATTACAGTACTACATAAAGTGTGATGTGTAAAAGCACATACCAGAGAAGCACTGCATTTTTTCTAGTGGCATATTAGCACGTTGGTTTAAGGATATAGATGTTGGTGACTATAGGCATATTAACAGATAATACACCTAAATATCTTTTAGTTTGTTAAAATTTAGGTAAAAAACTTTTTTCCCAAAATCTTTTCAAATTTCTATGATCAGCATTTTATACCTAATCACCATGTGACTGGCCACAGCTGTTTGACTTTTTTAAATTTATATTTGTGATAAAACATGTCTTTCTTCTATGCTTTAATGTGTAACACTAATATATACATGTACTATTATTTATATATGATATGTGTATAGAAAATAGGCTTATTTTGTTGTTTAGAAAATATTTAGATGTTAATTTTTTTAAGAAGATTTGTGAGTATGGCATCAAATTTAACATATTTGGAAGGTCAAGTACATTCAGGTATGGAAAGATGGGAATATTGAGTCCTTAAGCAATTTCTGTTTCTCTATGTAATTTTTCTTATATAAAATGCTATTATCTTTCTTGCTTATGCTTTTTTTTTTTTTTTTTTTTTTAAAAATAATTTTATTAAAATTTTGTAATTTTTTTTTGTTGATTTGTGTTGATAATTTAGTTTTTACTAAACTTATTATCAATGAATGATATAAAAACTGCTTTATATTGTTAAATAAAATATTTCGAAAGTCAGTTGGTGTCTTTTTTAAATTTAGATGTCATTAAGTGTCAACAAACTGTAGTAAATGATAAAAAAAGTAAGATAAGAGTCTTTGGTTTTATGGGAAAATGTTCATCATATAAAATTTTACAAGTGCGTTTCTGTCTCTCACTTAAACCTCTCTCGCTCAGCAGTAGAACATCCATCTCAAGAGCAGAGGGTTGAACTCCAGCCAGATCACACAAAGGAGTTTCAAATTTAAGATACTGCTACCTGGCACTCAGCATTTGGAAGAAAATATATCAACTCTGTGCCAGGATAATGTGACTGGGGGAGCATGCTTATCTGTTAATGAGATGAGCTAGCACCTTACCATAGAGTCATCCTTAGTGTGACCAATACAATGCAGACCATTATATATTCTTAAATATCATGCATACACAAATTTGTTATTACCTTAATCCTTTATTTGTTGATTTCCGGTGAAATATTGTCAGAAAATGGGTTATAATGCGTTTTAACTGTAAAATTTTTAGAATTTTGAAATTATCTTAACAAGAGTTCCAATAGAGTCTGTATCGCTCACCTGGCAGGTACACCCTTATTTTGTTCATTACTTTTTCTTTTTAAATATATCCAATCAGTAAAATGTAAAAAAAAAAAAAAAAACACTAGCATTATCCTTATTTTCTGTTATTTCAAGCAATATTTATCATACTGAATTTCCTTTCAATTGGCCATGTACTTTCAAAGAAGAAGATTTAGGCTAAACATGGATAGACCTTATTTGCATGTTACATAATTATTGCAAAACAGAAAACCCCGTTACATATGTTTTATCCCCCTACATCTGTTTTCTATGATTATAATTACAACAAAATCAGTAAATAAATAACCCCATAATGGCCATTTATGGGTTTTTGCTATTTATAGTAACATGCAGCCACCATCTTGGATTTCAGACAGACATCTCAGACACACTGTTGAATCTATACCACCCAAGGACCTTCCACATTCAATTTCTTTTCAATTGGACATGTACTTTCAGAGAAAATTTGCAAAGGTTGTGGCTAAAAAGTATACCTTATTTGCATATTACGTAATTATTGCACAAACGCAATGATTGTACAGAAAAGTCAGTTACATATGTTTTTTCCCCCGACATCTATTTTCTATGTTTCAAATTTCAACAAAATCGGTACATAAATAAACCCATAACATTGGCCATTTTTAGGGGTTTTTTTTGCTATTTATTATAACGGCAGCGATCTTGGATTTCCGACAGACATGTTGGATACAATTTGAATCTATGCCACCAAAGGACCTTCCACACTCAATATCCTTTTAATTGGTCATGTCACGTTTTAGAAAAGATGATTTTCAAAGATTTTGGCTAACAATAGACCTTATTTGCATATTACGTAATTATTGCAAAAACGAAAAATTGTGCAGAAAAACCCGTTATATATGTTTAATGATCTTTAATCCCCCGACATCTTTTTTTCTATGTTTCAAATTTCAACAAAATCGGTACATAAATGAACCTGTAATGGCCATTTATAAGTTTTTGCAATTTATAGTAACAACCATCTTGGATTTAGGACGGATCGACATGTCGGATAAAATTTTTAATGTATAGGAACTAAGGACCTTTCATACCAAATTTCATTTGAATTAGTCCATGGGTTTCAGAGAAGAAGATTTAAGTTTACGGATGTACGCACGCACGCACGCTTTTCCATGCCATAAGCTCAACCTGGTTTTGCCATTATTTGCAAAGATAATAACATGGGGTCTTCAGTTTTGATTTCAACTAGAAATGTCTCGTAATCAGAGGCCAAGATCAAGATAATGACCTATTTTTAACCTTTGAATTTTTAGTACCAAATGAACCGTTTTTTAAAAATATTTCATTATTATTATGTTTTAAAAATAATGAGCATGGTATGATCCAATGATTTATTAGATTTTCAAGAAATCAGATAAAACTTTTGGAGAGATTGTCCCAGAATATGGTAATTTTTTGCAAATTTTGCTTTTTTTTTTTTTTTTTTTTTGATATTTTTTGAAAACTGTTATAGGTAGATAATGAAGATAAAAATGTTCAGCTTGACAAATCTAACAAGGTAGCAAGTTTCGTATTTATATGTTAATCCATGTAAGAGTTGTTGCCCCTGAAATATTGATTTTTTCAGAAATTTCGCTGTTTTTTACATTTTTTTTATTTTTATTTATTTATTGAAAACTATTATTGATGGATAAAAACAATAAGATCTTACAAGGTAGCAAGTTTCGTATCTATATCTTATTTCATGGAAGAGTTGTCACCCCTGAAATATTGATTTTTTCACAAATTTTTGACTATTTTCTTGAAAACTATTATAAATGGATAATAACATAAATTGCAAAAAAGACCAACATGCCAAAATGTGACAAGAGAACAAGTTACTTATTTATATGTTAATCCATGTAAGAGTTGTTGCTCCTGAAATATTGATTTTTTCCGAAATATCGATATCGCTGTTTTTGGCAAATTCTTGAAAACTTTTATAGATGGATAAAATAAAAATATATTACAAAAATTTTCACCACAACAAGATCTTACAATGTAAAAAGTTTGATGTCTACATGTTAATCCATGTAAGAATTGTTGCCCCTGAAATGTTTTTTTCCCAGAAATTTCGCTTTTTTTTTTTTTTTTTAGTATTTTCTTGAAAACTATTATAAATGAAAAAACTGTTAAAAATGGATAACAACAATAAATTGCAAAAATGATCAACATGACAAATCTTACAAGAGAGCAAGTTTGATGATAATGAGCTATTTTAAGTAAGAGTTGTTGCCTCTATTTTTTCTGTTCTTGAAAATTTTTAGAGATGAATAATAATAATAAATTGCAAAAAAAAAAAAAAAAAATAAATAAATAAATAAATAAATAAATTTAAAAAAATAAAAAATAAAAATAAATAAATAAATAAATAAATAAAAAATGTTTAGATCTAACACGGTAGCAAGTTTTGGTTGGTTCTGGCTTTGTTTCAGCAAAGCAACTTTTTTCGCCTAGCTCTCAGTAAAAGTAAATGTTTATATGTACGTGTACACACACACACACACACACACACACACACACACACACACACACACAGAGACTCGGAGAGAGAGAGAGAGAGAGAGAGAGAGAGAGAGAGAGAGAGAGAGAGAGAGAGAGATTGTTAGGTCTCTGTAAAAATGACATATCAATATAAAATGGAATTCGTCCTCTGTTTGGTGCAACTTAATATCTCCGAATATCAATCTTCCTAAAAGATATCATGATGTCTAGAGTAGATTACGGTTAATATTGAGTAACTGCGGTAAGCGATAGCTTATATTGTCTAAAAAAAAAAAAATAATAATAACATGTTTTAATGTGTCAAGGAGTTTGAGGTTTAAAAAAAAATGTCCGAAACGCAATGTTAAAAATTTCTGTGATGAAAAAGTTGATATATCATAGGCTTAACCACCTTATTTGAATTGCAATATCAAGTAGTATAACACTGACCAAACATACGATATGCTTTCAAATTCCCCTATATCCCAGTATAATGTGTGTGTATTACATTTGTAATATCTCAGAAACAAATAACAGATAACATATTGACGAAGTTGTCTTAAATGTCATTTATATCTCCTCAAAATTATTGATTGTCCATGATTTTTGACCCCAAATCACAATGCTACCTCCTGCTAGTTTTTTTTAATATATTGCGATACAACTTCGTAAAATTTCGATTTTCCATCTGAAATTCCAATGTAGCCAAGCCATTTAAACATTTTGAGCACGATTCATTGACATTCTAATAACCATACGAAATTAATCATGTGACTGTTTCAGTACTTGTTCGGACTTACTGAAGAAGCATTAGTCTTTTTACCTGATTTGAAAACCTTATGATAAATACATAATTAAAATAAAAAATTATACAATAGTAATTTCATAATTTAACCACCAGAGAGAGAGAGAGAGAGAGAGAGAGAGAGAGAGAGAGAGAGTAAATGAAATATGGGGTTTAGTGGGTTGCTAGGCTGGATTAAATTTTTTTTTTCAAACTTCGGTTCATTGAATTTTGTTATGTGTTTTTGGCACTTTAAAATAATTTACTGACTGTTTTTGTCAGGACTGACTTCTGTAATTCTTGTTTATCAATCAAGTTCTAAAATATTTTAGTGTCATATACACATTAAAACTTATTCAAAATTCATATAAATAATAGCTTTTACATCCAGCCTAAAAGACTTACAAGACACACCAAACATTAATTGTACCATATTAAAAAATCAGATAAAAAAAGAAAGGCTTTACAATCTGTTTTAAAAACCATTCTTCTATCACACATTTAAATAACTTATTGCTAAAAATTTAAAAATTAAAAAAAGGGGGAATATTTATATCAGTCATTAAAACAATAAATTTGTCTTCCTCACACAATTGATTAAAACCAGTACCCGTTGCTCTGTACAACACATATCTAAAATCATCATAAATGTTATTAATTAATGCAACAGAAGGAAAAAATACCCGTTCTTGTTCAATGATTTGAATTTTGAAAATTTGAAATTTATCTTTTTTTTTAAATTTATTTTATTATTATTATTATTCTATTATTATTTTCTTTTGGCATAATTCAATCCGAACACTTAAAGTATGCTGGTCATTATATGATTATGTAATAAATGTATTAAGAAATAAGGTATTATTCAACAAAACAGGGAAAAAAGGATTAATTGTCCTAATTTTCAAAGGCGGTAAAAAAAGTAAAACATCGCCGGACAATTATCGACCAGTAGCATTGTTCCCTGCGCTCGAGAAGGTATTTTAGAAGGTGTTGGTGATGCGCATAAAAAGTGTGACTTCTATCAAAACTTCCCCGCCTCATAACAACAAGAATTTTAGCCTGGTCTGAATTGTGCTACTTTACAACAAGAAACTATATACTTGGTATAAGGTATACGTGTCATTTTTGGATACCAAGAAAGCCTTTGACGCTGTATGGAGAAAAGGACTAATGTATAAACCACATCACCGTGATGTCAAAGGCAACATTTTATACCTTATGTATATAAATGATCTTATTGTACAACTGTCTAACTTTCATCTGGGTGCAAAAGTTATATATATATATATATATATATATATATATATATATATATATATATATATATATGTTGTTTTCCACATTTTGTTGATGATATAACTTGTATAAGTCTTAGTCCTAAAGGCACTGCGGGGGGCTGTTGTACATAGCATGTGCCTACGCCTGTAGGTGGCATTATACGTATAATGTACATAAGTCCAGCATCTTTGTATATGGTTTGAAAGAGCGTACTTACGACAATATAAACCATGTCTGAACTATTGGTAACCACCGCGTTCCTATTGAGAAAAATTAGAATCATTTGGAAATCGAGCAAAATGCTTTTTTTCGTAATGACCAACGCATACGTAACGGATGTGCTAAGAACGCAAATCTTCAAATAAGGATTTTCCGATCCGTGCCCGATCCGATATTGCAAAAGTATGGTTGGTATTCTACGTATAAGTACAAAATTGATAAACAAAAACTCTATTTTCTTCATAAGCTTTGCTTTTGAGGTAGTGCCTCCATTTCAGAACAGTTGTTTCTATATCGCTTTTATTTGTAAATTGAAGATCCAGCCACGATAGCCAAAGAGAATTTATGCCAGATATCATGGACATATTGAAGAAATACTTAACAAATGAAATGAAAGTCACAGTTCTTTCGGATGGGAACTTAAAATAAACGAGGTCCCGTGTCATGGCAGGCATGGCACGATAAAGGACCCTGCTGTATAATGCCATCAGCGCAACGCACAGGCAAAATTTCTGCACATTCGCCTATAGCTGGGGACGTCTCAATATAAGTGAAATATTATTGACTTGGACGTTAAACACCAATACTCAACTCTTAGTCTCTGTTTCCAATACTTACGTGTCACTTCTGAGGCATACTATAGACAACTTGCTATCCAGACAATTTGCTATGTCAAACCCGATTACTTAAATAAGTCATAATTTTTGTAAATACGTTTAGTTTAATTATGTTTACTTATACATGTTCTGCATATTGCTTAATTAACCATAGTTTTATTGTATTTACTTATTTATAATCCGTTTAAGAGAAAATGAATAAATAAATGAATACAGTCAAACCTTTCTATAAAGGCCGCCATGAAAATCAGTAAATAATATGAAAAAAGAACTGGGATAGAATTTCATTGACCTTTATAATCAGGTGGCCATTTTAGAGAGGTGGCCTTTAAGACAGGTTTGACTGTATATTGAAAGCTTAAAGCTGCATTAAGTTTTCATAGGAAAAAAAAACAGTGCTGATCTACTAAATTATGTTCCTAATGAACAATTTTACATTTGCTTCAACGATAAAAGCTCGAATAAATACAGAAATAACAATAATTTTCCAGCGAGATGCAGCCTGTGGGGAACTAATTTTAGAACGTGGTTACGTCATAAAAAACCGGGTCATTTAAACACAACTTAAAAACGGTGAAATTCTACAAATTAAACACAGAATTTCATTAAATTTGTCATTTGTGACATTGTAAAGGATACGTAACATCATTGCGAATACGTTTGGATATTAATGACGGACAATTAATACAATTTGTCAGGTTTCACCTTCGATTCATTGGAATTTCCGTACATCCGTGCGCATGCCCTAAGCAAATAAACATTGGCCAACCCGTTAGATGATTCCGTTTATTTGCAGCTAATAGGAATGGAATTTTAAAAAATGAATCTTACGGATCGGAATTAGAAGTTAGAAATTAGAAATATATTTTTAGAAAATAAAAATATAAATAAATAAATAAAAATAAAATAAATAAATAAATAAATAAATAAATAAATAAATAAATAAATAAATAAATAAATAAATAAATAAATAAATAAATAAATTAAATTAAATAAATAAATAAATAATAATAATAATAAAATTTAAAAAAATTAAAAAAATTCAGAAAATTGAAAAACTTCATGCAGCTTTAAAAAAGAAGATTAGTAAACTTGTTCTAATAACATTTTATACTTTAATTTTCTTTTGTAAATAATATATCGTTTAAACTAAACTAAACTACATGTATATTATTTTGACATTTTAATTATAATCTTTCTTCTGTTTATAAAAGTCTCTAGATAGGCATATGTTTGCAGAATAGGAAAAAAAGCAACTGATGTGTCGTGATTGCCGTGCCATGTTTAAATATGCGACTAATTTGACAAGACACTGCAAATGTTTTGAACATTTGAATTTTTTTTTAAAAATTACGATAAATTATCTTTATTATTGACAGGTGTTATAATTTATATCAAGCAAAACCAAAATGTTTTTCAATTAACTATTTACTAAGTATATACTCAAACTCACTGGCCTGAGTTGTTTGTATCTTATGTACCATAAAAAAATTTGACAGTTGTATATACTGTAAATGTAGAAATTATAGCGGTGTATTAATTTAGGGATTTTCGCGCTAAGACAGTAATGCTAATTAATACATATTTGACTCAATACTCTGTTTCTCAAATGTTGTTTTGCGCTAATTTAAATTCACGCAAATTAATCAAAAATGTTAGTTGCACTAAAATACATACACGCTAAAACTAGTACGTTTACAGTGCAGTATTCATATTAAAGCAAGTTGTTATAAAATTATTTATTTTATAATGTGTCGTGTTTATCTTTGGAATTGCCTTGGGTAAATTTTTATGAAATCAGTTTAAAAAAAATAATAATAAAAAAAAAAAAAAAAAAACAGCACATGACAACTGATTAACCTAACCAAGCTTTAAACAACTCTGCCCAGGTCTTCGTATACCAAGGGTAAGCCGTCAGCAACTGTTGATCAAAGTTTCAATTCAATACCTTATATAGAACAACTGCCTTTAAACATAGTCGGATAGTTTCGGCTCTATAAATTACTTAAACCACATTATTGACACCACAATTTTCCATTATGTCCGATGAGCGTCCAAAGTCGAGCGTTTTAGAATAAGCGGTCCGAAATATGTGTTATCATGTCGTCAGGAGGTCTTATACTTTCGGAGCACTTCGTCTCATTCTTTTTTCCCTTTGCTTTGCATTTTTTTTGGTATTACGGTTTGAGAGTTGGAGAGTTTTGGGGTTGATGTTTATAATGATAACAAGAAGAATTATATTAGAATCATGAATCTATTTCAGACTCTGTTAAATCAAATTTAACCAATAAGCTAGTCGCGGTATCTACTACTCTCCTCTACGAACCTTTTGCAAGGTTTACAACGTTAATATTAATATTTGGTCATAATGTGTAAAATACGATATATATATATATATATATATATATATATATATATATATATATATATATATATATATATATATATATATATATATAATAATAATAATAATAATAATAATAATAATAATATTTTACACATTCTGGCCAAATATTTAGTTCAATATATAGTCATGTAGATTGCGAGATATAACCGACTCGTAGTAAATACCACATGAGTGTATTGGTGTGGTCATGATATGCGCAATTAATTAATTCCTTATTATTTGATCTTTAAAAGTAATATTAAGAAAAAAAATTAATGTAATGGAAATATATCACATTTCACACATTCTGGCCAAACAGTAACGTGAGATATAAAAGGGTTCGTAGTGTCGTGTAGTGGCTCCGATAGAGGATTGTGGTAAATATCGTGACCATACTTAAAAAACACATGGTTTTAATACAAATGTCTCAAAAATAAAATGTTAGTTTAATTTCAATTTTCAAAGTTACGGACATCGTATGTAAACCAACATGCTATCGTTACGGACATCATTTTGCGCTGTTACGGACATCTCGGCGAAACTTTCAAACATCTAGAACGCTTGATAGAGCGAAATTTGTGAAAACCTTACGCTTCAAATTCCATTAATATAAAAATATCGAGGCAACCGATGTGTTGAATTTAAACAAAGAGAAATCAAGGAAAGTCGTAAATCACCTAAATCTGCGTCCGCCATCTTAATATGACCATAACTGCAGTTACGGTCATCGACTTACCCCTATGATATCGAGATTTATTTAAACATCAGAGTTTAAACAAGCATACATGTATATAACTATGTAACATAGTGATTAGTGAAGCACGAATCAGGACGTAGGTATTAAAACTGCGAGAAATGACAAAATTATTTAGGAGACACGTTTTAGTTTTTTGCCTAATATTGGTGGTTGTATTATTGTTTTTACTGTGTGTTGTTTACGGTGATTTAAATACAGATCGTATAAAAATTGTAAGTATTGGAGCTTTATATATGTGGTTGTATGTAATGATATTTTTTCTGACTTATCGTGTACCCTTTTTATTTTCAGTAACCTGACACATTTTATACTATGTTATATGCCGTATTTGTTAATATTTCAATTGATAAAAAAAAAATCAAAATTTCGCATATGGCAGTTGACAAAAAAAGATATCAAAATTTTGTCCTACGAAACAAAAAGAGAGAAATGTAAAATCAATTAAATTTAAATGTTAATGAACGGTCAGGTTTTCGATTTTAAAACTAAAAATCAACGATATCAATAATAATAATAATAATAATAATGACGATAATAAATTAATAAAGATAGAAAAAAAAAGAAAAAAAAGAAATTAAAAGCTGAATGAAGTATTCCAGAATTTTCTACCCTAACCCGCATGATTATTACAGCGATATATTTCCGGAATGAGTGTTTGTGTCTTTTCCCATATTAAATTCCCGTAAGGATTTTAAAAAGCTCTGCATTTTATACTCCAGCTAAGATGGTATTTAGTTTAGTGTCAGTTAATTACGACAAAATGCATACGTCATAACGGTATGTTGCATTCTACAAAATTTTTTGATATCTCTTCTTAAACCTTGAAAAACTAGTGCTACGGCAGACGTGAATCAGACAGTACTCTTCTTTTTCCTTTTTATACTTGTAGGGAATACTTTACGCAAGATACTTTATAACTGGTGAAATGGTTGGATACGTTTATGTTTTTTCAGCTGTTGCTCAACTTGGAAACTCAAACACAGGTTATACAAAGATTGTGTTAAATGTTTGGGATGATTCAATTAATAAAGAATTTAATTGTTGCATACAACTAGATAATGAGAATATCATTGTTAAAGCTGTCAGAACGACGGTTTTTCAATATGACACACCAGTTTTAGCTAGTCAATATGAATGCGACATTTCTTCACTCACGACACTTCCGGGACGCGTAGGTATACTTGAAAAAAGTTTCTGCCTTGATGCAATTACAAAAATTCAGCAATCAGAAGTTTGTAGTAATTTAAAGACCTATCATAAGATATATTATCCAAAGAAAAATGAAGGAGCACTTGGGCTGTGTCCTAAGATTGCATATGACAAAATTGATCCGGGGAAGTTAAAAGAATGGTTCGAATATCAGAAAACAATGGGCGTTGACAAAGTTATCATAGCCATACAGAAGATAAATCCCGAGGCACTCCAAGTATTAGAATATTACAAAAACCAAGGATTGGTGGAAATAATCCAGTATCCTACACAAATTCCTGGGGATGTTTACGGTAAGACCGTATTAGTTATTTGTGTTTAAAATGAGTTATTTCTGATTTCATTTGGTTCCTGTAAATTAATACAATAAAAAAAGAACATTATTGGACACACTGCAGACAGAGCTTGTAACAAAGCCTTCGTTTCATGCTGACGTCATATTTAGAGCCTAATACATGACCAAGATATATGCAGCATCAATTTTCTTGCTTTACTTTTGTTTACAATAATTTGCCAAAACATTCTAGTATAGAATGTCAAGGTTACAGAGCGACTTTAGAGAAATAAAATATGCTGCATTAGCTTAAAACTATCATTTTGACGAAGATCCTGGAAAGGTCAATTTTTCCTGGTTTTGCTGGCAACGTTCGTCACGTGACAATGCTTCAATGAAGTTAAACAACAGTTGTTATTTTCAGGAGCATATTAATGTCATATGCAATTTTGAATTGAATTTTTATGAAATAATACAATTCAAAAGTAGCATATGACAGTTTTGAATGTATTATTTCATAAAAATTCAAAAGTAGCACATGACAGAAATAATCTCAATGGTATATCATGGTTTGTAAAAACGATTTCTATTTGCGCTGTGTGTATTTATACTCAAAAGCTTAAATTTCAATAGAAGGGGATATGTATCCGAGATGTTATATTTTGGAATACCAATGTATACATATGAATTAAAAAACTACAGAATGAAATGCAGCGACTTGGAATTTAAACTCAAAATATATAAAATACAGACCGCATGGTAGGCGTTTAACGTCGCATCATAAATTTCGCAACCATTTTCGACGAAAACCAATACCTTTCTTAGGATTAATCTAAGAAATGGTTTGTGAATGCGTGTGATACTAGTCTGTGTGTGTGTCCTTTGTACCAGCGCGAACTCGTGCTAAACCGAATCATTCTTCCACAGTCAAGTTAACCACATCCTTAGTCACATTACCATTGGCGTCGAGTTGATAATTCGTTCTAAAGTGTTCGATAAGGAAGCAGTATTCATAAATTTTTAAGTCTAATGCATGACCCGCTCGCTAGAAAACCTAGCAAAATTAGCAAGAATCAAGAAATATAAGTTTATTTTCATAAAATATTGTTCTTTTAATTCTTGATTTTTTAAAATGAATTTCTAGGTTCCAAAAATCGAGGATTTGAAGTAGAAAATCGTGTTTTGCCTCAATTTTTTCATGATGAACAAGTTTCAGTGTACCATTGTTTTTCAAGACTGCAAGGATTTGAGTATGCAGCTATAATGGACTTTGGCGAATATCTGGTTTCTTTCAACAACCTTACTTTGATACAGCTAATGAGTGTATGTATATATAAAAAAGAAAAAAAAACTTTGGAGGGGCATTGGAGCATGTGTCTAGGCGTCCAGACCACAATATGTTGTTCATTATGAAAATTTAGTGCATCAATTTACATGTATCTGGCAACAATTAACGCAACCAGTGCAAACTTTCGGCTCAGAGCTCTTCTCATCGCCTTGATTTAAATTACATTTCGGTAGATCCTTGTGTGAGAAAGTTGATCGTTTTGCTTGCAGAAGGTCGGCAGTTTTCTCATTTCTTGCAATGAAGGAACTTGACATGGGCCTAATTCCTTGATTAAACAATGTTACACAACTTCATTATACGGTTTATATATGCATATTGTTACATGTCAAGATAGTATTTATGGGTATGAACCTGTGTGAACTTCACGTTTTTTTCAGAAATTGAGGGACCTTTATCCAGATTCAGCAGCTTTTACCTTTTATACCTCATTCTATTCCACGAATGGATCTCATTTATATAATGGCCTTGTAGCCTTCTCGTATCTGATGAAAGTTAGACCAAGGATGGAATGCCAGAAAAATGTATATATCCCTAGCAGAACGTCGATGGCATCGACGCATTACGTTGATCCTTCATCATACTACAAAGTGTAAGCATTTTAAGGCAACCGTTTTTGTTATTTTAGAGCCTTTGTGTTTGTCTTTATTGCTTAATACAGTGCGTATGTGGAGCACTAAAAGCTCTACGTGAAATTGTTCAAAGTCGTTAATTACATATTTGTTTGTGAGTCAGTAATATTAAATACTATATCTATTTCAAAGGTCAAGTCTCTAGATTGCACATGTCGCTTGATCACGCTTTTGTCTGAAGATAAATAAATAAATACCCGAGCTATTTACAATTTTATTTATTTCTTGTAAAGAAATAAGATAATCTTGTAAGGCTAGGGACGCCCAGTGCTCACACTGAAACTTTATATTTGCATTGCATATTGAAGCATCTGTTCTAGATTGTACATAATACTTGATCATGCTGTTAGTCTGAATAAAATTAAATAGCCATTCACAATTTAATTTATTTATTGTAATGAAATAAGATAATCTTGTAGTGCTAGGGGGTGCCAAGCTATTCACGCGAAATTTTATATTTGCATTGCAGATTTCATAGTTATCGATTGAATATAGTATTTTCAAACATACATCTGGAAATGATTAGCTTTTTGTATAACATTAATCGTTGTATGAACCTGATTTGTTCACCTCTTCAGAAATTATTTTGATTAACTTTTTTTTTCTTATCCTTATACGTTCAACACAGTTAAAAAATTATTTTAATTGCAAACTGTTAGAGTCACCGTGTTCGTGACAGTGAATTATGCAAAACGTTCATAGAAAATTTAATTAACTTGAATTAAACGTGGTATTTATCAATTACTTGAGTCTAGTCGTAAAGAAAAATTGATATGCGCATCCGCGATTACCACAAAATATTTCTGTAGGAAGGAAACCATTGCTGTTATTTGATTTTACATATCGAAAATAGCGACATTTTTACCAGAAACTTGTCGTTGTGTTTAATGACGTCATTTGACGCGGGTTCAATTTTCCCAATTGAACAATTTAACACGCATATGAAACTGTTTTTTGGAAACAAAAATCGCTTGTGTGCTCATCTTACACTAAGCTGATAAAACATAATATATCTTTTCATTTACAGGCAGGTAATTCCTCCCAAAATAGCAGAGTTTAAAAAGTACAGAAAATATTCAAACAAACATGATTGGAAAAACCAATGTAGTTGTATTCACGAAACCAACGACACAACCATGCTTAGATTCCAAAAAGAATGAAGTCTTCGATTAAAAGGTCAAAGACATATATTTTAAAAGGAAATTCGTGATGTATACTAAGAAGTTTTATGATATAAGTGCCTATAGGTAAAAGTTAACACAATGAACATTTTCAACTTGAAGTTGAAATAGTATATAAGTATTGTAAGGTGTTTGTCCCTAACATTCGTCTCCATATGCATAATACAGTTCTAACACTGTATAAGAAGTGAAAACTACATCATCATCTACACAATTGAAAATATTGGTATTACTTTAATACAAAATTTTATTTTTATAACTGCAACTGCGCTAATTTCGTTAGATTAATTTTGGTTTTCGAAATTAGAAATCTAAATGATTTTTTTTTAATTAATTGTTTTTATTTTACCTTTGTCGTCTTCAAATATAATTTTATATTTATTCTATCGTGAGAGAAAAAATAAATAAAATAAAAATGTAAAATAAAATAAAATAAAATAAAATAAAATAAAATAAAATAAAATAAAATAAAATAAAATAAAATAAAATAAAATAAAATAAAATAAAATAAAATAATTATTATAAAAACAAAAAACTTAACACGTTAATACTTAACAAGAACACTTGACACGGCTAATTA
This sequence comes from Tegillarca granosa, assembly GCA_029721355.1. Taxonomy (NCBI): domain Eukaryota; kingdom Metazoa; phylum Mollusca; class Bivalvia; order Arcoida; family Arcidae; genus Tegillarca; species Tegillarca granosa. The sequence continues at coordinate 27,134,007 of CM056598.1, read as the reverse complement.
TTTATTTATTTATTTATTTATTTATTTATTTTTACGAGTTCAAATATCTTAAAAACATAAAATCAGCCTGTATCTCTGAACAAGGTTGTAAAGTGGTGCTAATATGCAGGAAAGGAGATCTTCGTAGTTTCCAAGTATATAAATCACATTTGTGCAGATAAAAACAGTAATATTTTTTAGGTTTAAAGCACATAAGATGCATTCTTAAATTATTACCCCTTGTTTATATATTTTTATAATTGTACTGTAATTCAATTTTAAAGAAGGTGGCTATAATTGAAGTATTGCTTGTATAAGATTTTTAATGGATTCTATAGAGTGTCTTGCATAGATAATACATTTGTATCAGGTGTACCATTTAAATGGACTTCCCCAGAGTACCATCTCAGTACGCCATAGCGCTTGTGTTGAACAATTATTTCTATAAGCAATGGAATCGCATAAGTGACGTTTTCTCGTAAAACGACGGTTTATTTATTTATTTATTTATTTATTTTTGAAAATATTGATGTAAACGTTTTCCATTTTATTCCACACAAACGTAAAGAGGTATTGATTACGTGGCACGCCGGCGAGTTTTATTATAATAAGTTAATAAAATTGCAGATTTAGACAAACAACCAATGACAAGCTAATTTTTTTTTTATTTCGGTGTTTTGAATCAGCTACTTGTCTAATCATTGTTCACTAATATTTTATCTCAATATTTTTGCGCATCTTTTTAAGTTATCTTAAATTACAATATTTACTTTAAAGCCCCAAATAAATTTAGTCAAATGACAAACAACCAATGATAAGCTAATTTTTTTTTATTTCGGTGTTTTGAAATCAAGGATATTATATATGCCAGGGGATTGCAGTAAAACACTGTATCCCTATTTTTACACTCTATCATGATCAAGGAGCTCATGATTAGTTACATGTATACATATCTATGTGTGAGTGTGTGTTAATGTATGTGAATGTGGGTATATAAATATGTGTACATGTGTATATCTAATAGGTATAATACATTTGTTGTTTATATAAATTGAAAAGGTATATATGCTTATATGCGTGATGAATAGTAGTTTATGCGAAAACGTATGCTGCCATTTGCAAAATTTATTGTATATAAAGAACCTCGTGTACCATATCTGAATTCAAAATAAAATTGAAGAAGAAACCAGAGTGCCCGACGAAACTTATCGAACACCTGCACTGAAGCCGACCGACAAACTTTTTACACTGAGATTTATCGGGAAAAAAATGTATGTAATTTTATCTGGTGCCACGTTCATATTTGTTCTACCTCCATCAATTAAAAAAGAATTAGCTACTTGTCTAATCATGGTTCACTAATATTTTATCTCAATATTTTTGAATTTGCGATAACCCCATCAAGCGCATCTTTTTAAGTTATCTTAACTTACAATATTTTGTTTAAAGCCCCAAATAAATTTAGTCAAATGACATTGATAATTATTTGCATACTTATTTGGATGGATAATAAGAGCATTGTCAATATTTGAATTATTTTTTAAATAAACATTTAAATATTGAAATTCATTAAATGAATATTTGTACTATTTTTAACCTTAAAACCCATAAGTGACAAACCAATAGTGCTAACAAAGTACCTGCTGCTATGGATGTCCATTCACACACACACACACACACACACACACACACACACACACACACACACTCTCTCTCTCTCTCTCTCTCTCTCTCTCTCTCTCTCTCTGGGTGGTTAAATTATGAAATTATTATTGCATAATTTTTAATTTTAATTATGTATTAGTCAAAAGAGAGAGAGAGAGAGAGAGAGAGAGAGAGAGAGAGAGAGAGAGAGAGAGAGAGAGAGAGAGAGAGAGAGAGAGTGTGTGTGTGTGTGTGTGTGTGTGTTAACGGGCATCTTTCATTTAGTTTTTTTTTATTTAGATAAAAACTGTAATCTATGCTGGATATTTATTTAACTTTATAGAAATTTTAGACTTTAAACTTGCTGTAAGGTAAGTTGGTTGTAACGTTGTTTAAAGTACCATTTGCACTTTTCATCTATTCCAGACGAGAGAAAGGATTTTTTTTGACGAAAAGAGCCAATTTCTCATTCAAAACTGCTCTCGTTTCATAATATACTCTTCTAAATAATATTTTTCTTTTTTAAGTAGTTTGATAACAACTGCATATCTGCTATGTAACAAACAAGAAACCTCGTAAAAAATTAATTTATTGAATTTAAAAATATACATTGAATTTATTTCACAACTAAAAGCATCCAAAATTATATTTGAAAAATTTAAATCAAAGGAAGCAGTCATAACACCATATTGATCAGCGATTGTACTGAGGCTGACTCGGTCGCAACATTTTGGTCAATTCCACGCGTTCTGCGTGTAATGTTGACAGACACCATGGCTTTCTACATCAGATATCTTTACAGGCATCCAACTAATTCACACCTTGCTTCTTCGCAAATTCCATTTTTTTTACAATTGCACTTTTAATTTTCAAAACTAAAAGCGATTGTGCGATATCATTTTCGACTTTGAGACAGTTTACTTGTTTGTCTTTCGCCTTAATAAGTAAATTCGCATTTTTAATAATTTCGTAAAATTGATACCAAAAGTGTCGAAATACTGTAAATGTACTTATTTTCGCGCAATCAAATTTTAGCGCAAATGAGTTAGATGAAATTTGCAAACACAATATTAAAGTTTATAAAACATTTAGTAATTTTAGAGAGTTGAGTGTTTATTTCTTGCTTACGTTATTCAACGCTGTTCCAATTATTGACCCCATTTCTCGTTGAAAGTGAATTGCCTGGCAAGGCAATGCTTTGGCATTTATAATCCAATAACTACCATTGCTATGCTGTTCAATGTTTAATTAGAGAATTAAAGCACTACACGCCCACCTTGTTCTTCAACTTAACCCAGAACAAGCCAAGCCACATAAGTTAACAAATAACAAGTCATATAAAGGCTCATGCACACTGTGCAACGGTACTATCCTAGCGATCATCATAAAAATTATTTAAAAACAATCTTTGTTCATATACAGTGACATTTTAAAGTTGGCGTACATAGGGTAACCGTCGTTCTGGGTGATAAAATAATGATTAATTTAATTAACTAATTTTCGTTTAACAGAGTAACTATACCCTTGTTTCTAGAAATAAAATATTTAGTTTCAGTACACTACATCTTTATTTGTTCCCGTCTCTCCGACTGCAGGTGTTTATGAAAAATATGTGATTACTATCAAGTGGTCGCCGTTGACATGGGTCAAGGGAAATAACTCTCATACTTACTAGATATGGAATCAGACTGACCGGATATGGTCTTTAATAGGTCACCACGTGACTAGAATTGCCTAATGATATTGACAGAAACTAGTGAGAGGTAGGATGTAGTCCTATCATGCTATAGCATGCTTTGTTGTTATGTTTGCATTATAACCTAAACCTTACTTTATTTTGAAAGTGACTTTTTACGTATGTGTTTGATGAAGTCTTAGATACAGAAAATTACAAAAATTAATTTTCTGTCATGATTAAAATATTTATTTATAGTTGTTAATATATAAAACAACATTTTATATGAGTGTATTCAATTGGTTTTATAAATGAGAGTTACAAAAATCCAATTCATAATACAGATTGAATACACAAAAATACAATTAAATTTATCAAATAAAAAAATATTGACAAAACATTTTTATCATACATTTTGTCCTGCCTGCTTATGTAGACAGAAAATCGTTCTCTATGCAGGTTATCCATTCTCATGACGCAATTGGGAGATAAACTTATGTACCCTGAATGAATATGATAAGCTTTATCGTATTTCTAATCACATGTTCAGGTAAATCAACAATCAACAAATTTTGTAATATATATATACAGAATACTATGAATGCAGTTAAGTCCTAGTGCTTTCATCTCCATAAAAGGAACAAGCAATACGAATAAGCTGTAAATATCTGCAAAAGATAGGCTAGTTTGTGTTTGGACAACTAATGGATGCTTTGGCAGTTAAATTTCCTACTTTTAATAAAAAAAAAAATGGAATACGTGTTACTTGCAACCACGAAAAAAAAGTCATTGATGCCAGAATTCAAACCAGCAATAAAAATATACCTTAACCTTTAAGAAATACCTTAAATACCAACCCAAGTGTACTTCTGTTGTCAAGAATCACTAACAAAAAAGGGACCAATGCCCCTACAGAAATAGCGGCTGTTAAGTTTCTGCATATTTTCCTTAAATTCGGTAAATCTTTATTACCACAGATAATGTCTTGGGTAAAATTCGTTAAAACCCTGACTCTCAAACTGTCTTTAAAAATATTTTAATTTTATATATAAAAATATCAAAAATAAATTTTAAAAAAGTGTTAAAAATTTATAACACTGACTTCTGATTGTAAGCAGTTAAGTGTGCTTCACTTTCTTGATTGATAACGGTGAAGAAACCAATCACTGACCTACCTTAAAACTCTAACTCTACGGAGGCGAATTACGGCTTGAATGCAAAAAGGTAGGACATGCAAATACCAAGAGTTACTGTCACGTGATCCGTATGAGTAGACGGAACTTTTACCAACAATTAATTGCCTCTTAGCTTGGCAAGACAAATAGCTATATAGTTGCGTTCCATAAATGTTTCTCCGGCTAAAATTTTAGTGTTTGTCAACAACTAATCCATCGAAAAAAAATTGTGACCATCACGTGAGAAAGTAGTAGATATTTCTCCTACTACTTTTAAGGGGGATTGCCCCATCTGCTTGGTGGGCAGATTGAAAGGAACCTTTTATTTTAATACTTAATAACAGTGCTCTAGAATATATAATCACATTACCAGTAGCGCCACTATCAATTGTTGTTCTCTCTGTATCATTTGAACAAAATACATCAAATACGGACTTTGACGGACTTGTTCACGGTTAATGAATGACTCATTTATGGTAGGTAAAGTGGAGAAATTTCAGGCTTTATAGATGCCAGTGTTCGTGTTTTGAGCTCTGTGCTATACCTCTGTTTATCTAGGTTGGACGTTTTCAGTGAATAAGGCGGGGTGGAGTGGAGTAATGGAGAACTGAAAAAAACTTTCTAACACAAGGATCTGTCCCGAGTGGGATTCGAACCCAGGCGGTGAGAGGCGCTGTGATCCGTAAGCGCGCTGTGAATAAGACGGAGCCATGTGAGTAGTACGAGAACATTTTTTTTCAGTGAAGGTGAGAGCTCCTCATCCTTACCGATAGTTGCGTTGTGGTAAATGATTCCAATTTTACGCCGTAACAAATTATCTTAAACGGAGGTCACAAGACGCTAGCCGGTAAAGGTCGTCTGGTCTCTCGTTAGGCTGTTTAAAATGTTATTTCAGCAAAATCAATAAAATGTGCCCCAGTGGACCGGAATCCATAGTTGAGCCTAATAGTTTGCCATATGCAATCTACAGTAGTTTTTTGTAACTATTGCGTTGCGAGAAATAACAGGAGCAGTAATCAGTGTAATAGGCAATCTGTATTAGCATCAGTGCAATGGTATTAATATTTTCGTTGCTAACGTAGTAGTCGCTTGACTTCTGCAACGTCTTCTACATCATTTGTGAAACCACAGAATGGTGACATCCTTGACTTTTTTCTTGCCATCAACTAAATGAATGCAAAATTCTGTGTAAACCAAATTTTTTTCGTCAGTTTCGTGAAAGATTACAGTTTCAGTTTTACTTAAACACCATTGTTTAGATGACCTGTGTGTATATGCCATGACTGACCTCTATCGTGGTTTTAGGGTAATATTTGAATGACCGTGCAATTTTGAAACGACTACTCTACCTTTGGTAGTCGTGAAATAGAACTCTGCTGTCACCGTTACACATAAAATCAACAACACGTGTATGTTATGTTCTTTTAATAACGAGTCGGAACAATGTGAGAAATATCAAATTACAAATAGGCAGACGGAATAAACCAGACACTATTGGTGTTATTGAACATTTTGACAATAAAGCAATACGTATGTTTACATCAGTGGACAAATGTCATATTTCAGCTTTTATGACTTCATATCTTCTTGTAAGATACTTTGTTATTTCTTCTGTCATAATTTTCCATTCCCAACCATGTTCTTCAGCATTCACTTTATCAGGATGAAAATGCACTATAGCTTTCTGTAGTCGCTTTTTAGTTTCTACAGAGCTGTCCTCATTGAATTCTTCAAATATATGATTAGAATTCTTGGGCTTATATTTGTTGTAGAGGTGCTTTAAAAACTCCTTATTTTGCATATTGCTGTTATCTTTGTCCAAAGCATTAAGTTCTTCTTTCATTTTCTCTTTTATTTCAGCCCGTTCTTTAGCTTTTTCTTCTTCTTCATGTTGCACAGTTTCTTGTTGATAACGCTTTAATGTACTAGTGCTCTCTATATACCAATCTGAAACCAGAAATAAAGTTATAATTAATTTATTGCAGATAAATACTCTACTTAATGACAAGCAATGAAGAAATAACAAAACTTGCTAATCTAATGGTAACCTAACGACAAGCAATGAAAAAACCTAAAAGTATTACTAAATATATTAGACTGTTTGTGAAAGACAAACCTAGTAAATATTAGACACGTAAGTACAAAAACTGTACGCCAAACCCGTGCGGGTTTCGTGCGGGTTTCGTGCGGGTTTTTGTTAACCTCGCCCAGACATCGCAAAAAGACTATATTTGTATTATTTTTTAATCAGTTTCTGTGTTTCTTGTGACAAGGAGTTTACGTTAATAACACTTATTTTCTGGTCAGAATTTTAAGTTACCACCTGACGAAAGCTATTTATAGGAGTAAAGTATAGGTTAAGCTGAATATGATCAAGTAATTTTATAAGGCCTTTAGATGTCTTTTGCGTGTGTTAATTATAAAATGTCTTATCACCCGACCTTTTATCTCTCCCTTTTTTTTTTTAAAGGTTTAATTGTACCTTGCTACTTAGCGTGTAAGCTGTTACCAATCTTTTTTTAAACTTTAGACCAAGCCCCCTTCCAAATTCATTAGTTATATAATGAATAGTCATCATATGAATTGTAAAATAACGTGAACCGTTGAAACATTTCATAAGTATGACCACATCCCAGAATATTTGTTCTGTGCCAAAGTCAGAAGATTTAACACCAGTGGTTGCAATATGCATTTCTTCTGTAGACTTCTTTGCTTTTTTCTTTTATGCGTTGTTTCATGTATTTAGATGCATTTGCTATAACAAGGTACGTGGTTTGCAACTGATATTTTATATTTTGCTTAAATATTTACCTTGACTACATTTGCAATCGTTTCCATGTCAGATAAAGTTCAAAACTTGTTTTACCTACCAGTAGTGTTGAAAGTTCTCGGATGCATCGATTCTGCTAGTCTTACAGACGCCATAAAACATTCCTTGGCTTTTGGTTTAAGTTTCAGAACCTTGTCATACACCACTCCTAATCTTGACAAAGCAATAGCTTCCATCTCCATGTCTAAATCCCGAGTGAGGACAATAGCTTGCCGGTACCAGTCTATTATATCCCATACCATTTCAATGTTTAATGTTTCTTCATCTATAAGCACCATTTTTAACAAATCATCACCTTCAAAGAAATAAAAATAATAATAATACGATTTAAACACGTGTTAAAATACATTGATTCGAGCAATAGAAGCTATAAAGATATAAGTGATACGAAAATGCTTAAACTTTAAGATATACAGTAAACAGAAACATTTTATCTTTCGTTGTATTTTTACTTTAATCTGCCAATGCAATATGATATAAAATAAGATTTTTACAAATATTTCGTCAATATCATTTAATAGCATTCTCCCTGTGTTTTTAAGAAGCGTAAATAAAATTTCGCAAAAAACCCCTTGAATTATCGTTTTTCAAAATATTTAACCAACGGGGAAATTTCCAGTTTTACATTATTGAAAGAAGTGTATTTGATATATTTTCAACTGTTTGACTTATATGTTTTATGTATCAAACTTTTCGGTCTTAGTGTCACTGATGAGGAATGAATTTCCAAAATGTGCACATCTGGCACATCATAATTTAACTGGTATTTGTACTATATATTTACTACCCCTGAGCGGGTACCGCTGCTGGTGGAGTAAAACTGTCCGTGGGTATCCATAACTCAGTAGGCAGTACTTTGTGCTGTCAGAATATGTACCATTTAGCAAAATTTTCAGTCGTCTAAAATTTGAAATTAATTTAAAACTAAGGTTTGTTCCCTCATGCACAGCATTCCTTGGCTGGATTTGGATTTATATAAATTTGAAACTTTAGATTCATTATTTTCAACTGTTTGGCATATTTTTTTATGTATCAATCTTTTCGGTCTTAGTGTCACTGATGAGGAATGAATTTCTGAAATGAGCACATCTGGCACATCAAAATTTAACTGGTATTTGTATTATATATAACAGATATTCAAATAATATGTTTTATGTATAAAAATCTTAATTGATGAATCAGTACAGAAGCAGATCCAAGAGTCGTTAATCAGACAAATTATTTACATTTAAATTCGCCTGCACAAAAAATATATTAGCATAAATTAAATTTTACATGATCAATCGACTTATATAATAAAAGTTTTTCTCTGTTTTCAAATTTAAATGTAGGCAATCGGAAAAAAAACTGTTATTGGTAAAAGAAAGTAGACTGATATCGTAATGTCCCACTGGTACTACAGTATACCATTTTCACTACGCACGATTGCATCGAAAGTAATGAGTTATATAATCGTTGGTGCGTGTGCATTTTCTTCTTTTTGTTTGATTCATTTCGCGTTAGAAGATATAATTGTGTTGTACATGTCTTTCACTCGAAACACTGTTTTTTTTTCAAATCTAATTTCACATACGTCTTGTGCAAAACATTGCTCAGATAACACACTGAATTTTGATAATAAATTAATGATAGTAAGTTATTCAAGACAAACATTCCCGACTTGGGAATTGAAGTTCATCTATGGTTTTTTACGCCAAAGTTAAGATTCTTCCCTTATATCGAGGGGTCGGTTACAGTTGATTGATAAAACCAGAGTTTAAATAGAAAAGATATATAGAAAAACTTCAGCTTGGACAAACTAATTGACCAACATTTATTCGCACCATGATCTTTCAGAGTGGATTCAATTCTAGGCTGTTGCGATTTATATAACTCGGCAACCAATATCGCAGTCCCCAATTGATAAATAGTAATGCTTTGGTTAATTACATATTTGTTGATAGGTAAAGAATGCACCGTGTAGTCATCAATAAAAAAGTCCTTTAACTATTTTTTGAAAACCATTAACAGTTTTGATTAAAAGTTCAGTTACCTGTTTGTCTAGATTGCGATGATTCTGTTATCGACAAATGCATCACAACGTCTTCCTCTAAACTCTGTAATTCATGGTGAGTTTCTTCAAATCCTCTTAACTCTTTGACTTTTTCGATGGGATAGTGGCACTCACTCATTTGATACATACATTTCTTAAAGTCGCCCTTTTGAAATGCATTTATTCCAACATGGAACTGAACATTGGCAATTTCAAAAAATGCATGTATTTGATTGCTCTTAGAAAGGTATGGTAACACAGCGTCAAGCGTACGAACTCTTTGTTCCATTGCTATCTCCGAGACACACAAATAAAATTCATTCCAACATTTCCCACAACTTATTTCTAATTTTGATTTCCAAGTTGCAGACATACAAGTTGATCCATATTCAAAAGCAGATTTAAGATTTTTAAAAGCATCTCTGAAATGACGGCACGTCAAGCTCATATCTTTGTCTTTATTAAATACTATCATTCCCATTTTCCATGATGTCATACCTAAATTCTTTGCAGCAGACGACCTTTGTTCGTTTGAAAGGCTAGCATCTAATGCTCTGAAAATCAGAAATATTCAAATGTTTTGAGGTACGAATTAAGAAACCAATGATTGTAAACCAATAGTTAGCACTCTTCCCAATGACAATTTTTTTTTTTTTTGAGAGAGAGAGAGAGACCTGATTATAGGACTACCTACTTTGATTTAGATTTGTTTTAGTGGTCAGTGGCTTAGTTCTATCAATCACCTTACTAATTTAACAGCCCTTAGTCTTTAAATATACAAATTTTATACTTAAAAAACCTTCTTTCATAAAATCATTACCTTTCTATGGATAACAAAGGTAAGGTCTAATAGGTTTTGGAAAGGCGTCAAAAATAAGGACCTAGACAGAGAGACTTTGTTGTACTTCATCGCACTATAACAACTCGAAATAAACATTTGGTCTATCAGGTTTAGCTTTTAATTTGAACGTAACAGTCAACGTCATTTGACTTAAAATTATGTGACTTTGTGACGACAGACTTGCAGTTTATTATAAACAAATATAAAGTGCAGACCAGAGAAAACGAAATGTAGTAGAAAGCTCGACTGCCAAACTGCCGAAATGTGGATACATGTTATGGTCCTCATTATATATATATATATTTATATATATATCTGGTGTGTGTGTGTGTGTGTGTGTGTGTGTGTGTGTGTGTGTGAATTTGCATAGTTTTTTAATACATTTTACATTAGCGAAAACTATAGGAAAAAATTGTTCTTTTGTCATCGTGGTTGTTTTAATTGTTTCAAAACATTTGACGGGCCATGTAAACATCATAATCTAAATCTTTTAATCCGGTGTCATAATCTAACGAGGTTTTTCAGATACGGGCTCAATTATTTGTTTTAAGTACTTTTTATAGGGTTTTGTCCTTCATCTTCTTCGCGTTGAGTTATAGAAACTTGTTTACTGGCAATGATGATATACGATTATTATTATCTTACAAATGGAAATATTTTTGGCAGCTTTTAAGATTTAAAAAAATTGTTCAATATAATAGTATGTTAATCGTGTATAGGTTGGTTTCTTGCTGATTTGACTTTGCTTTCTAATACATGACAAGCAAATCTTAGTACATAATTCAAATTATCAACGTTAGGTTATAGTCCATAAAAATGTTCATCATAGCTATTCATGCAAATACCTTGTATAAAAGTTATTCGCAGTTTGAAGTCTCGACAAGGCGACTATTGAAGACAAACCCTTCGTCATGGCTGATTTGTAGCTGTCATTACCTTTATGTCTCAGTTTTTCAGATTCAGATATCTCTCTGAAAGTAAAATATATAAATACATAGATCTACAATAAATAAATTAAACATCTCTTATAAACGCATCGAAAGCCCTGAACTCTTTTTCTTATTCTTAAATCACACAAACATTTAGAGCTGCATTAAGTATTTCCTATGCAATAACATATTAACGGAACATTGTTTTAAAACATGCCTCTCGTAAAGAATTTAATACTTGGTTTCATGATAAAACCTTTATTTACGTTAAAATTCACGGAGAAACCTACTGCTATTGATCTTATTTCAGAACATTGATCACATGATTCTTTATCGAAACGTCAACAAACACTGCAAAAAGGCATGTGTTCAAGAGCATTGCGGGCAAATTTGTCGTGCATATCCAAGCTTAACTGCTGTTTTATTTACAGACATTTTTCATCTGAGCCTGGTCGGTTCGAATCATTGTAGTCAGTTTGTCCAAGTTGACTCTTGTTCTGTTGTCGTTCTCGCACGAACACTTTGTCTTTCTGCAGACGCAATTTTTTACGTACATGTAGATTTCCGCGCATGCCGATAAATAACATTTTATCGATTTGTTTCAAGCTTTCAGAATTTCCATTTGTTATTGTATAACAAGAGTGACCTTAAGAAAAGAAATCGTAATAACCACCAATTTATATTTAGAAAAAAATATTTTTAGAATTTTTATTCAACAATGGGTAATCTTAATGCAGCTTTAATGGTTTAAATTGACAAATTCGCAGTGATTATACCTCATGTGTTACTTGAACGTTGAATAAAAAAACTAACCTTTACTGTATAAGAAGACGACGAATAATCAAGATTTTAAGAATGCATTACGGTACTTACGTTGAATCTGGACTCTGTTCTTTTTCAATACTAGGATTACTTTGGCACTTGGTAGTTGTGGTATTGGCTTCCTTCTTGACTTCAGTATTATCTGTCTTTGTTTCCTGTTGATTTTTGAATGGTTCTTTTCTGGGATTACTTTGGCATTTGGTAGCTGTGATATCGGCTTCCTTCTTGACTTCAGCATTATCTGTCTTTGATTTCTGTTGCTTTGTGTATGGTTCTTTTTCAATACCTGGATTTCTTTGGCAGTTGGTACTCATAGTATTGGCTTCATTCTTAAATTCAGCATTATTTGTCTTTGATTTCTGTTCCACCTTGATTTCAACATCATCGGAAATTTTATTCTCTTCTTCGGATTTGACAAATTCAAAATCATCAGTTTGTGTTTTCTTTCTCTCTTTGTTTTTTGAAGTTCTACGCTTTATGTTTCCATCTGATTCTCCTTGCAAACACTTTAATTTGCTTTGTTTGAGTCCCATAATATTGAAGTCAATTTTTGCGATAACTTATGAAATTGCTCTGTTCTAAATGTCGATGAATAATTTCAACCACGGTCCTTTAAAACTTAGTTGGAAATAACTCGTATGTATATTAAATATAACACAAATGACTAAATACACAACGTTGATTGTATTTGTTATTATATATTTTTATATGGAGTACACTATCTTTAGAGTAGAAAATTATTCCATTATAATCAATTGGTATATACAGAATCCAGGTTTATTTTGGTAAAAGTATATAACGTTGCGAGTAACTTTGAATTCCAGTGTAATGTTAGAACTTATATATTGCAAACTATTGCAAAATAAGTATGAAGTAAATCACTAATCTATTTATAGATATGATATCAGGTATATTAAGTATTGGTGAATAAAGAACTGGCCTAATTTTAAATCGATATTGATTTTTCTTTAAAGGTATTTTAATTTTGTTTACATATATAATATTTGTGTACGTCATATTGGCATAATTAGCATATTAGACTATTATGTCTGAAGCAATCGTTGTATACAACCAAAAGCTTGACGTATACACACATACAAACACACACACATATATATATATATATATATATATATATATATATATATATATATATATATATATATATATATATATATATATATATATATATATATATGACGTCAAATTTTATAAAGAGAAATTTTTTTATGTATTTCATATTTTAATTGACAAATGGACACTATTATATGACTTTCTGAATGCCTTTAGCAAGAGACATTGTATTTGTGTCATTGTCGTTCTTATCAATTATTTACTCCTTCACTTCGTTCATACTTAAATAAATCATTTCTTTGCTAAATGAGACTTAAGACAAACAGATTTTAAATATTTAATATAACAAAAATACTAATACAAATATAGAATATGAGCTGTGTAGTGTTATATCAACTGGATCGAAATGACTGTCCATATAGAAAGATCTATAGGAAATAAATTGAAACATCGGTTCCACAGTCCAAGTCCACCATAGACAGTTACATAAACAACCGATGCTCCAGGTTCATGAAAAAACAGCCACTCCGTTATTAAATATACATTAAGTATTAACACAAATTTGCTATCTATAAATAGAAACAAAAACAGATGAGGAGTATTAATACGAAAGAAAATAATCCCTATTTAATTAAAATAACAAAAGAAAAAAGGGGAATAATTAAAATAACGCAAAAAAATATTAGAGTGGTAGATAGTAAATAAATAGTTACCTTGTTTGAGGTAAAAAGACAAGGCGATAGGCAAGGGAGATAAAGTTCCCTAAGGGGAGACAATCTTCCATATTTTCCTCAACTCAGGGGATTTTTTCTTCTTTATTTTGTCGAACAAAATAGGCATTTTCTTTCACTTTTTACCTCTTAACATGAAATAATTGATATGCGGACAGAAGTAGCATTACTCGGTAGCAGTTTCCATGCCTAATGGCATTTTATGGCAATGTTACCGGTTTGTCAAAAAAATTGAATTTAACAAAAATAGTTGAACAACATTTTTTAACGAATAATAAAGGTAAATACGTGTCATACCCACATCTGACAACGTATCTTTATCGGCTAGGAAGCCTGAATTATTATACACCTCTGTGCCACCGTACTAGATTCCATTTTAAATCTTACAAAAGACTGAACAGATATAACGTTTCTGATATATAGAGATTATTATATGACCATTTTGATATCACACCCTTTATCAGCCCGAGAGTCCTGATATCAGGACTCGAGGGCTGATGAAGGGTGTGATATCAAAATGGTCATATCATAAACTTTTTATCATATGTTTGCTTTGAAGTAAAATTAACAATTGATAATAATTAAATTTTTAAGCAGTCAGCAGGTTTTATTTTTTATATCTATCATGATCTCATAGATAATTTTTACGGCATACGTCATACGTCAATGTTACCCTAAGCAACCGCTGACGTCGATCTTCCAACAACTAGGTCAGTCAGTCAGTCGCCATATTCGTCCAACATGACGTGGACAGAGGCATTTGTTTTTTTTTCATTTAAAAGTGAAGGTTGTTAAAATTAGTTTTAAGATCTGCAGTCATGCAGTCATTAATCATGATCGTGATGGCAACAGGGAATCTGAGTTTTTGAACCGGCAGGTGCATCATATTTTGGATATGTTACACTGATGACAGGGAAACCTCACCGCACAAGTACAGGAACGAATTGGCTACTAGCTGGAATGATTTAATTTTTGGCTTTTGTAAGTTTATTTATTGATGATAGTGATGACAACATATTATTAATTGATATTTTGTACGGGTGAACAGTTCCGCTTCGAACTGATGTCTCATTTTTGTCTTGACATACTTGTCTCAGCTTGAAGCTAGCATCGTTTATATTTTCAAGTGCCGTCGTGCACAGTCAGTGTTAACTAGTTGTACCTCTCCGATGTGTTTGTATGTTTGCAAATTCCGAAACTCTGTTTAAAATTAATTTAAATACAACTGATACATGAATGTACTGCACACATGCTCATCGTGTTAACCATAAACAGTCAGTATCAAACTGAAGCGACACTAAAAATCCGCCATTATCGGAATTTTATGAGGGGTGTGATATCACTTTTCTAGGGGTGTGATATCACTTTTCTAGGGGTGTGATATCACTCGGGCTGATATCAACTTGTGTAAATTCGAGTTATCACACATACAAAAATAGTGATATTATTAGTAAACATATGATAAAGCTTAATATAATGCCATATATTCACGTTAATATCCAAGTATGCATCGGTAATGTAAATACACCTCAAACAGTATATATTGAAGCTTAATTAATCACCGAAGAATAATCCTGAAAGCATTTAACTTGTAAAACAAGGACAAACTATTCTAGCCAGTCAACAACGTTGGTGTCTTGCCTTCGTCGCCAATAGCTGAATAATTGCTGATACGACAGGTAACAACTTTAAAAAACAACCAAATAATTTTTTTTCCCGCATATATGTAACATTGAGATATTTATATTTTAAGATACCATTATCGAGTAAAAACAGTCTCTAGGTAAATCAAATGTTTCCTTCACCTAGTACGAGGGTGGTAGCTAGAGCCAGATTCACCATTAAAACTTGTCGTAAACACATTGTTTTTGAAAGTATTTGCGGCTGACTTATTTAAAACATGTTGTATGGAGAAAATAAACAAAGCAACATAAATATCATTTACACTCATTATACCGTCTACAGTTTGATCGAACAGGCACTTTTTCCTGAAAGCATTTGGGTCAATATTTGGTCTATGTGTCTCAAGGAGTCTGTAACATAAATGTGAAGGCTTTGTTGAGACAAGACAAAGGCGTGTCTATTAAATTTGAATTATTACAGGATTGGTCGAATAGACATAAGATGGAGAAGGACCAAATATCACCGCAGCAACTAATCTCTCTCTCTCTCTCTCTCTCTCTCTCTCTCTCTCTCTCTCTCTCGTGAGGCTAAACAAATACATGAACAAAAAATAATGTGGGTTACGTAACAAAATCAGAAATAGCTTAATTGAGTCTTCAGTGGTAAACCCGTGATAATAATAATAATAATAATAATAATAAGAATGTCGAGAGATTACAAATCTCGGTTGACTGATACAAATAATTCAGAATATATGACTTGTTTTTTTGAATATATAACTTTAAAAAAAAGAAAATTGTTTTTTTTTTTACCTTTTTGTTGAGGGGAGGGTCGGATATTTTCGACACCATATAAAAAGCCGTCATCTCGAAAAAATGAAACTTCAATAGAAAACAAGATATAACAAACTTTATGACACATTTTGTTTAAGACAAATAGCAGTTACTCTCGGAATAAGAAACTTTAATGCATATAAATGCATATAAATAACCTCAGTAACGACCTTTTATTGGGGAAAACTTCATTAAGATATTTGTCGTTATAATGCATTTTATAAACGCGATAGCTTATTGCTACTCAATATATATTTAATTTTTGCTGATATTTTTATTGTTAAGAGCGTAAAATGGTTAATTTTCGATCTTTAAGTCAACGTAAGGCCTAACTTCTAGTTAAAGCTTGGGTATATATATTTTGTTGCTTATATTTCCACTTGAATGTTTGAGCATTTTCTTGTATATATTATTTCATACCAAGATTTAAATAGTAAGTTTGATTAACTTATGCTACTTTAGCAACCAGGTAAATTATGTTTTATTTTTTTTAAAAATGATTGTATCATTTAATCTTAACAATACAAATAGCCAGGCCTTGAATTATCTCAGGTTGTCTTAATCAAAGTGATTAATACATAGATGGTTTTATACAAAACATCTTATAAATAGCTGTCCCATACATGGTTTCTTAAAAAAATATCTAGTTCTTGTGTATTATTGTTCATAAAAGTTATACAGAAACACGCACTCGATATACATTCGCTAAAATATTCAGGAGAAAACAAATTTCAAATGCATACTGGGTTTAAATCGTTCTTCAAAGGTCAGTAGGAAATAACAGAATTTTACGTAAATTGAGATTACTTTGTGAAGATTTTTTATAATTGGTTGGGATACATTCCACATTAATCTTGCTAAAAATAAACCGACTCTTTTTAGACATTATCGTCGCGGTTACTTGTACTATGTGTCAATTTATCAGAACAGTTTTTGAAATAATAAGTATTACCAAAACAACAATTTTCATTGTGTTTGGCGAGGGAACTGGAGTCCTTAATACTCTTTTGAGAGAAAGTTTGAAATATAGCAAACATGAAATTTTTCGATTCCCCCTTTTACTTTGTTTTATTATAATTATTATATTGTATTATTATTATTATTATTTGTCAACTTTGACTTGATTTTACATTTTAACTTTTTTAATTAATCTGTCTTTCGCTTTCTTTCATCAATAATAAAGGAGTTTATAAACTCGGTTGTGATTTATCGTTATCTCAACACGAGTATTAACCGGAAACATCACCGAATATGTAGTTTCTAAAGCTGAAACGAATTAGTCCGAACTAATGAAATGAATTTATTTAATAAACGACAGCAAATGTGTGAATAATTTTTTAATAAACAAGGTACATTTTGACAATCAATTCGTGTCGATGTAAGCAACATTTAAGTCAGT
Source organism: Tegillarca granosa (assembly GCA_029721355.1). Taxonomy (NCBI): domain Eukaryota; kingdom Metazoa; phylum Mollusca; class Bivalvia; order Arcoida; family Arcidae; genus Tegillarca; species Tegillarca granosa. The sequence continues at coordinate 27,116,420 of CM056598.1, read as the reverse complement.
AAAACGATCATCAAATATATCTCTTCAATTTGCAAAATGATTGGAGCGGGGGCAGTGGAAAAGCAGGTAAAACAATTTGTGCACTGGTGGTTGAATGTTGATTAAGGTATTAAGAAGAATCAAAATAAAATGATATGTGGTTTATTTAGGGACCAAATTACAAATATTTACCTTGATGACGCCCATGAACATTGTCTAATCGTTACATAAACAGCAATTCTTTGACGAACAAAACTGTCAAAACTGTTTTATTCTCTTGTAAAAAAAACTGTTTACAAAGCCATGCTAGATAGTATCTAGTTACTAGTGGAAAATGCACGCAAATTGGTTGGCCTGATTAGGTGAGGTACCTTCATTGGTTAGCTTCATGTCAGAAAACTGTTATTAGGCTAGTTACCTTCATTGAATGTTTTTATGCCAGGTTACTGTGATAGGGTGAGGTACTTTCATTGATTGTCTTGATGTCAGATGACTGTGATTATGTGAGGTTTTCTCATTGGCTACAGGTCACATTGTGAGATATTTTCATTGGTTGGGTGGTTAGGTGAGGTACCTAAATTGTTGACTTGATGTCAGATTACTGTGATTAGGTGACATACCTTCATTGGTTGACTTGATGTCAGATTACTGTGATTAGATGAGATACTTTCATAGGTTGACGATGTGAGATTAATGTGATTAGGTGAGATACCTTCATTGGTTGACTTGATGTCAGATTACTGTGATTAGGTGAGGTATTTTCATCCGTCAGCATATTGTCAGATTACTGTGATTAAGTAAGGTACTGTGACGGCAGTAATCGTGGAGCTGTTGATTGCCGTTTGATATTGATACAAGCATCAATGTAAGAATCCGCAAAAAATCAGAAAAGACATGAATTAAACTACAGATATTTATTGATGTCGCATAAAGGTTTCGAAGCTTAACAATAACGCAGGATGGTTCGCAGCATCAATAAACTTATTGTTAATAACATGTGGAATTATTCTTTTTACCAACAAATCTCGTGAAATTGAAATATATGAACATGAACTCATAGCAAACATCGCACATATGGAATATACTTTAGTCTCTTGCTTTCTACCACAGATGATCGCAAAAAGAAATTCTCCCAATAAAACCTAACATTCATAAGCAAAACTGTTGACTTACAGAAAGTAACGAAAAATATCACGAGGTAGGAATTTTAAGATAAATACTATAGTAGAGTTATCTCTTGCTAACAAGAAATAGCTTAACTGCAGTTACATGGCTCCCTAAAATTTTCTTTCAAAATCTAACAAAACAGAAAAAGGTTTATCTAAAATTACAAAAATAGGATTATAAAGTACTTTAAACCTTGAACCTGGCTCTACGTTGGGGATTTTTTCGGTATCCAGTAAAAGTACCAAAATCATATTTTAGGTGTCGGACCAAGGGACTGCTAATTTTAACCGACAGTGACACCGCAAACGCTAACTCGGGTTATCGGCCTAAGGAGAACAACTCTCGCCTTTTTAATTAGTAACGCACAATGTATACGTCCCTCCGTGTTAACGAGACTGTCCATTGATACAGACTTCTACAAAATAATGTAGTGAAATATCAGAGAAGAGATTTCATCAAATTGTCCGGCTTTATGCACCTCGAAATGTTTAAATGCTTTCATTTTTATATTTATTTTCTTTATAAGTATTTAATATATAATAATAATAATAATAATAATAATAATAATAATAATAATAATAATATATATATATATATATATATATATATATATATATATATATATATATATATATATATATATATATATATATATATAATAACTTACAACAATATCATATTAAAAGTATATTGAATGTTTTTGAGAGAGAGAGAGAGAGAGAGAGAGAGAGAGAGAAAGAGAGAGAGAGAGAGAGAGAGAGCATTCTACAAAATCTGGTTGTTCATAAATAAATTTTATGACCGTTGTTTACATAAAGCACTATAATAGTAACATATCACGAGACTTCCTAAAAATTAAAAGGGGGCATTTTATGACAAAATATTATAAAATTGTTGCCATTCTTTCTGAATTGTTTACATTTACTTTCGCTATTTGCAATTTTTTATTTATTGTATAAATAAATCTGACAAATTTTTTTAAACTACTATATGTCAACCATTTTATAAAGGGTACATGTATATCTTAGTCCGGACTGAAGACGAGGACTCTGCTTTTACCAGTCCATCTGGAGAAGAAAGTAAAATTAAATATTCAAAAACCAAGGAAAAAAAAATACATTACCAAATATTATGCTTAAAGTCAGATCTTTCATTTGAAATGTATTTTATTCTTTTTTTTTCTGCGCTGTTAATGCCTCAATGGGCGATTTTTCAATGATCATATATTGGTTCCAGTACAGTTCAATGTTCCAACATTGCTACTCTGGCCTCTCCTCCACCTGTAATTGACGATTTGCACTCTTCAAGTTCGCGTTTTGTCCCAGTAAATGATGATAAGAAAAAAGGGATGACAAGAGAAATGCATGGAATCCCAAATGAAGAATTAAATATAATCTTTTCATTTTTTTCTAAGTGTCAATCAGAAAAATTGGCACAAAATTTATTTATTTAAGAAGCATTCTATCTCCGATATGGATATAATTTCATTAATTCGCGATGAATTTAACAGAAATCTCGAGACATTAAAAAGTAAACAAAATGAAATAAGGAAACAAGGAAAGGGCAAAAGACCCACGGCTGTCGATTGTTTTACTGACAATGACACTGAAAAGCTATTTGAAACAAAACAGGAATGCACACACCAAGTAGTGTATTAAATACCCTCTGGATGTATAACACTACATTTTGGCATGCGGGGACCGGCTTCAAAGCATAAACAATTAAAATGTGGCGATATATTATTGGAATTTAACAAAGAAGTAAATTGTGAATACCTTGAGTTCTATGAACGCCAGATATAAACAAGAACTGGCGAATATCCTAGAAATGTGAGGGACAAAAACCCAGAGTGAACGTAACCTAGTCCATCCCTGAAAAGGTGCCCTATAACTTTTACAGCAACAAATGTTACCCCAAACGTATAAACCAACATGTACATTTTGTATAGCGGCCTCCACTATGGCTTTACCTTCTGACATGTAGTTTATAAGTGGTCCTGTCGAAAAAATAAAACTTAAATTACATCATAAAAACAGTGACATTAGTTGCTCTTCCGGAAGAATCCAAACCTCTTAGCATTTCTAACACAAGTGTTCACAAACATCCCTGCCAGAGGCCTTTTTTGAAAATAACATCCCCGGATTCAAAAGCCTGCCAAATAACTGGTCACAAAATCCAGCGTTGCTGAACAATTATCGTGCTTAGGAACAAGCAGTTGTTTAAATGTTCAAATATCCTGTCTTCAACTAACGGCAATAGTGTGGTTTTCAACAGATAACTATCAATTTTTCCGCCAATTTGCAGTGATGAAATTTTATTTAACATGCATTAGAATGTTGTTACTGATGTATACTGGTTATTGGTTGAATAAGTATAAACATTGCGTTTACATGAAAGAAAAAATTAAAAATAAAAAAATAAAAATTAAAAAAATACCATAAAATTTATTTTAAAAAAATTAAAGATTTAGAATCCTAAAATCTATTTTCAGTCTTAAGCGTGACCTATTTTTTTTTTTTTTTTTTTTTTTTTTTTAAATGCATTTTTCAAAAATTGGTTTGATTTTTCGTACTTTGTCAATTTAATACATGGTAGTCTATAAATAAATTGGTTTAAAGTCCTCTCAAATATTGTGAGTTCTGGCTTCGTATAGGGGAAGTAGATGGTTCGAACTCCGGCCGGGTCCGTCCAAGATTTAAAAAATTGGTATCGACTGTTCTTTCGTACAGCATTTAGTCACGAACTGAAATATATATATAAAAAACAACAACACCGAGCCCCGGTATTGCACTCTTTAAAAGGTTTTGAATAAGGTTATATTTCTTAAGCGTCGAGATTTCAGAATGAAAAGTCCTATTTTCAACTAAATGTTCATTTCTGATTTACATAAACTTCGTTAGCATGACCCAAATTTTTATTTAAAGTTGGAAAAACCAAGAGGTCAATTCGCGGAGCTGTTTAAAAATAGATATTACAGCTTTAAACTTTTGACTTTAATATGGCGGACGCGTAGATTCACAATTTCTTTAACAAATGTTAACTCCACGAACGAGATCAACAGATGGAACTGAAATTTTTCTTGCTCAACTTAACCGGGAACTATCATAGAAACAAGGTATTATATTTGGATGAATATCAATTTTACACATTGTAAGAAGCAGCGTTAAACTAAATATGTGTGTGTGTGTGTGTGTGTGTGTGTGTGTGTGTGTGTGTAAATAGCGGGGAAATATCTGACATGGTCATCTGATGTTGATACTAGTAGTCGCAAGCGCGCGTTTACGGCCCAAAGTGTCGCTCGCCGCCCAGGTTGGAGTCTTGATCGAGTAGACATGAAAATCATGACTCTTAACGGCTTTGCTATATTCATATAGCAAAGCCGTTAAGAGTCATGGACTACTTGATCAAGCAGGTCCTGTTTGAGTTTACTTGTCTATGCCAAAATACGTTAGTTTACTCGATCAAGTTGTCTCAACCATCTCGGAACTAAAAGTCTAATGATATCAATTAAAGAAATTTGACTGGGCATAAATTACTTAAGTCCAATCTTATGTTGATATAAATATAAGCTATGTAGGACCGACTGTCAGACTGTCCGTTTATATTTTTTGGTAAACGACAATTTAACGTTTTCTCGATTCTTTACATTTCAAAAGTGTTTTATATTTGAAAATTTGAAAATTAATCAGAAAATGTAAAATTAAAAATTAAGTTTACATTTACAAGAATTTTTCTAAAGATAACAGTTATCGTTGACCAAAATTAAAAAAAAAATTTTATTTTCTTAAATCTATTGAAAATTTTCAAAAAAAAAAAAATAGTTTAAACTGACATAGATTTTTTTAATTTTCATTCTCTGAAATAGTGGTAATCATAAAAAAAAAAACAAAAACAAAAAAACACTGGCGTATTGCACTCTTTATAAAGTTTGGCTTCGGTTAATTTCTAAAACGTCAAAAATTGGGAATAAAAAACCTCTACTTTATACCTAATGTTTGTTTTTGATTCACTTTAAATGTGATAGCATGACCTAGAATTTCGTTTAAAGTTGGAAAAACCCACTCATTCTTTAAAAATTTAAGAGGTCAATTCGCGGAACTGTTTAAAATTAATATAACAGCCTTAAACTTTTGACGACAATATGGCGGACGCATAGATTCACAATTTCTTTAACAAATGTTAACTCTACGAAGAGGAATATATAGATGGAACTGAAATTTTTCTTGCTCAACTTAACCAGCAACTAACACAGACACAGGATGTTGTATTTTGATAAATATGAATTTTTAACATTGTAAGTAGCAGCGTTAAACTAAATATATATACGTGTGTGTTTGTGTGTGCGTGCAAACAGCAGGAAAATATCTGACATGTTCATCTGATGTTGATTCTAATAGTCTATTTTTAAAGAGCGCGTTTATGGACCAAAGTGCCGCTCGCCGCCCAGGTTGGAGTCTTGATAGGGCAGGTCTTGTTTGAGTTTACTTGTCGATGCCAAAGTACGTTAGTTTGACTTTCTATGATTATTTTAAGGGATAACTTTTTATTGAAGTAGAATTGATTTAGTTAGAATCTAGTTTACTCTGGTCGCTCCAGTTATCTTAACCATCTTATAACTAAAAGTCTAATGATATTAATAAAAAAATTTGACTGGGCATAAATTACTTAAGTACAGTCTTATGTTGATATAAATTAAGCTATGTAGGACCGACTTTCCGTTTATATTTATTTGGTAAACGATAATTAACGTTTTCTCGATTCTTTTACATTTCAAAAGTGTTTTATATCTGATAATTTGAAAATTAATCAGAAAATGTAAAATTAAAAATTAAGTTTACATTAACAAGAATTTTTCTAAAGATAACAGTTATCGTTGACCAAAATTTAAAAAAAAAAAAAAATTATTTTCTTAAATCTATTGACAATTTTCAAAAAAATAGTTTAAACTGACATTGATTTTTTAAAATTTCATTCTTTGAAATAGTGGTAATCATATAAAAATAAAACCACTGGCGTATTGCACTCTTTAAAAAGTTTTGGCTTCGGGTATATTTCTAAAGCGTCGAAATTTGGGAATAAAAACCAACCCCTACTTTAAACCTAATGTTTGTTTTTGATTCACTTTAAATGTGATAGCATGACCTAGATTTTCATTTAAAATTGGAAAAACCTACTCATTCTTTAAAAATTTAAGAGGTCAATTCGCGGAACTATAGCTTAAACCTTTGACGACAATATGGCGGACGCATAGATTCACAATTTCTTTAACTCTACGGAGAGGATTATACTGATGAAACTAAAATTTTTCTTGCTCAACTTAACCAGGAACTATCACAGACACAGGATGTTGTATTTGGATAAATATAAATTTTACCCATTGTAAGTAGCAGCGTTAAACTAAATATATATATACGTGTGTGTATGTATGTGCGTGCAAACAGCGGGAAAATATCCGACATGTTCATCTGATGTTGAAACTAGTAGTCGAAAGCGCGTTTACGAACCAAAATGCCGCTCGCCGCCTAAGTTGGAGTCTTGATCGGGCAGGCCGTTTGAGTTTGTCCGCCGATGCCAAAATACGTTAGTTTGACTTTCTATGATTATTTTACGGGAAAACTATTTAATGAAGTGGAATCAACAGCACGTTTGACGTGTACCGATAATTAAGATAATTATTATTTTTTGTTTATTAGATATATTCCTTAGATTCAGACCCACACCTGTAATTAACAGAATGTAACTTAGTATGGTTCAATACGTCTCAAAACGGGTCACCTACAATTGTTCTATGTACAGCGCGCGTTTACGGATCACAATGCAGCTAACCTCCTTGTTCGAATTTATTTCTGAAAATCTAAAAAATAGAAGATTTTCAAAAATTAGTTTAAATTGACATTAATTTTTAAATTTTATTCTATAAAAGAGTGGTAATGATATGAAAAAAACACTGGCGCATCGCAATCTTTACAAAGTTTTGAATAAGGTTGTGATATGGTCCCTGTATTGGTATGTGTATGATGTGACGTATGCGGTATGACGTATGTTTGACGTCAGTTATGTACTGTCTGGACAATGTAGTCAGGTTGTAGATGTTAATCAAGTAAACATGACAAGAGGTTGCAATATTGACTACGCCTTAGTTATTTATTAACGCCTTATAGTTATTTCATTGACTGTCATTTTTTCCTGGGTTATCAAGGAATGAACCAGATTTTAAAACTTTAGATTTGCTAGTTTTAAAATCTGGTTCATTCCTTGATAACCCAGGAAAAAATGACAGTCAATTCTTATATTTACAATATTTTTCCTAACATTCTTTTTACAAACTTCTCGATTGCGTCGTACAAATAAGAAAGAAAAACCGGTATATACCGAATCTGTCGACAATGTAAACATTCTGGGAACAGCCTATATGTCAATCAAAATAATTCCGGCCTTCTCACTGATTGTTTGACGTAATAGACGGCTTAAAAAATAGTACGCTGGAAACAAAAGAACATTTCATACAATTTTATTCGAATAGACAAACAAAGTTACAAATTCATATTGATTGTTAAATTACAGCTATTAAAAGATGAATTTGTCAAAAATCCCGATTGTATGGATGACAGGGTATTGGAAACATCACTGCGCGACGTTTTATTGGACTGGGTTGTGCACAGGTCAGAGCATGGTACCATCACGTGATTATCAGTTGCTGGTAGAGAAGAAGAAGCATGGTCAGAGGCAGAGGGAATTACGACTGAAGTATTACCAGTGACAGTTGATGAAAGAAGCGAACTTAAAGCATGTTTTTGCACGGTCGAACAGTCGCGAGAGTAGCTCCTGACAGAAACCTCATTACGATGACCGCTCATAAACATTATCTGTCTGGTCTCAACACCGGCATCGCTCATGTAGCTTGTATGGTAGTGGCCTGCAAGCAGTGTGCCGTGTAGCGTTTAGAACACCCTGACGATGAAAATATTTTTAAGTATACAAAAAAAAATTAAACAAATATTTAATTTATTAATTAATTTAAAATTCATTATTTTTTCTTTTATTTTCAATGTATATTTGATTAAATAACAATATAAAATGTGATGGCTTCAATGTCATAAATAGATTGATAAAAGTAGGTCACGGGAATCGCCATCTTAAATTTAGGTGTATTCATACGCACGATGTATGTGAAAAATAGTGAGTCATTGCCTTATGTTCTAAATTTTCTACAATGAGTTCATCATAGGAATTCAATAGGTATTGTAAATATTTATTAATGATAAATATTATCATAACAAAGGTTATATTTCTAAAGCCTCGAGATTTTGGAAAGAAAACTCCTACTTTAAATTTAATGTTTATCATTACCGTAGCTACGTTTGAGGCAACTGAAGCAGTTACCTTGGTAAAAAACTTAATGAACATTACAACCTGCTGGTAAATCATGATAGTTTTAGAAGAGATGTTTATTCAGTCCGTCATGGCAAAAATGTTCATCAAGTCATACAACTTAAAGTTTGACCAAAAAGAAATACTGAATATATGCATTTATAATGAGAATATTAAGCTAAAATGGTTTTAAGATGCACCATTTAAAACTATTTCTTTAAACTTTTCGGGGAGGGGGGGCATACCTCAAACAGGCAAATCTTCTTCGGTGCTTCGGCCTAAACCCTTTGCGAAAATCAACCTTGTTAAAATTTAGGTAATGTTTATTTTCGATTAGTGACCTAGCATGACCTAGTTTTTCATCTAAAGTTGGAAAAACCACTCATTCTTTAAACATTTAAGAGGTCAATTCGCTAAACATTCTAAAATTGATTTTACAGCACGACAATATGGCGGACGCCTTGATTCACAATTTCTTTAACAAATGTTAACTCTACGAAGAGGATTATACAGATGGAAATTTTTCTTGCACAACTTAACCAGTAACTATCACAGACACAAGATGTTGTATTTGGATAAATATAAGTTTTACCTTTTGTAAGTATCAGCGTTAAACTATATATATATATATATATATATATATATATATATATATATATATATATATATATACTAGTATATATATATATATATATATGTGTGTGTGTGTGTGTGTGTGTGTACAAACCCGAGAAATATTTAACATTTGATGTTGATACTAGTAGTCGAAAGCTCGCGTTTACGGATCACAGAGCTGTTCGTCGCCTATATCGAGTCTTGATCGTGCAGGTCCTTGCTTGAGTTCCATTCGCTCCAGTTATCTACACTATCTCAGAACTAACAAAAAATGATCTTAATTAAAGTAATTTGACTGGGTATAAAACAACTGTACAAAATTTGGCGTTTTGGTTTTTATGTTCACCAATAATCATTGTTTAAATACGAATTTTCAAAATCTTCTCCTCTGATATTGATAGGCAGAAAAGGTAATATGTCAGGTTATTCATGAATTCAGATTAAAATCTTGACTGTCTTATGTCCAAGATGAAGTTCCTAAGTTAAAAATTGGAGGATAAAAAAAAATAGCCGTTATATTTTTATTGTCTTAAATTGTTTTAAATAAAAAAAGATTTATAGCCTTTAATATATTTTCTTCGAAAAAATATGTCGTTGACCCAAATTTTACAGTAAATTTTTAGCCTTTAATATATTCAAGATTTTGTTATTGCTCCCAATTGAACTTATATTTATAATAAAATACCTTTTTAAAAGGACAGTTAATAAAACAATATATTTTTAATGCAAAAACATAAAATAGCAAGTTTTTTTCAATACTCAGTGAATTTCAAAACAATTCCATAACGTATGAGAAACAAAAAAGACTCTCATGTCTTGTCGAAAATTACTATCTGCAGCTTGCATGAAAGAGACACAACAGAGAGTATTTTCGATCTCTTTTAGGAGGAATTTGGAGACATCAAAAATCGAAGGAATAAAAATTCACAAATAATAACAAGATAATAAAACAAATGCATAAATTACTGTAATGTTCTGTAAAGGGGATTAACTCATCAAAGATTTCAATCGCATGTTTTTCCCAAACATGTTTATTGTCTTTATTAGCTTAAAGCTCAGATGAGCTATTTCTATCCATCTTCGTTTGTCGTGCGTTATCCATCGTCAGTCGTCTACCGTGCGTCGTCCGTCGTAAGTGAACTTCTAATATTTTAATCTTCCCCTCAAAAATCACTTGGCCAAATTTTATAAAACTTGATTACCATCATGCCCGGATGAAGGCCTTTCAGATTTGCACAAATGATGGAGTTATGTTCTCCTTGGGTACCATTAGAGGGGAAGTAGTGAAAAACTTCTCCTCTGAATGTTAAAGAGATATACCTTAGTAATTTTATGTATAATATTCTTTGGTCATTTTGTTTTAGATTTGCAAAAAATGTAGCCATGGAGCTAAAAATGAGGAAATGGCATTGTGAGAAAATTGCTGAAAAAAATATTTGTCAATATATCGTGTAAACTATTAACATTTTGTATAGGCATGTCTATCACAATATTGTACAACGATCCTTTTGATATATGGTTCAAGATCTGAAGTTCAAAGGTCAAGGTCACAGCTGCAAAAGAAGTCTGAAATTGTTAATTATCTTGAAAACTATTAAGTTTTTATATAGGCATGTATATATATAACACAGATACCAGTTAAATTTTGATGTGCCAAATATGGCAAGCTCTATCTTTCTATTGGCCATGTTGGATTAATCAATAGGTCACTTTATCAGTTTATAGAAAAACTTTGTTAACATCCCTAAGGTCATGATGTATTAGTATCCAAACCTGCTTATATTGTCTTGCAAAAAGCTAGGGCAAGTTTGTATTTGGACCATTTTTGGTCATTAAATAGATTACTAGGTCAATTATAGAAAAATCTTGTTTACATACTTCAGGTGCTAATTTAAGTCCAATCTTCATTAAACTTGAGCTACGTGCAAATTAATGTCAGGTGATCTCTTTAATGGTCCTCTTGTTATGAAATTGTCTTATGTTGTAATTTAATATCATGGAGAATATAATCTCTAGAAATTCCGAGTTCATTCGAAACATTTTGTCAGAAATAAAATGATAAACATATGGTATCGTATTAAAGAGATGCAAATGATAAAAATAAATAGAATAAATAGGATGAAACTAGCCATCTTTTATAATGGCGTCCTTTGGTCTCAGTGTTATATCTGTTCGTGTTGCCTGAGTTAAAATAAGGATGATGTTATATTTGAACTATATTCATTGGTAATAATGCCGCGATTGATATCAAAAGTATCACGTTTGTTTTCGATAAAGTACTTTATATGATGTTACTGTGCGGGTACAGCATAACCCGTTTATAAAAACCACCCGAAGTTGGACTGAATAAACAGTTTGATTTTTTACAAGTACATGTTTATTGATTTTAAACAATGATAAATATTATCAACTTATTACAAAATTTGCAAGTGTTAATGTGTGTTGGCGTCGATAACACCTACTTTCGACTTCTTTCTGAAACTACTGTACGGAGTTTAATGAAATATTGTCAGAAATAAATGTGTTTCGAAGCAAATTAGAAATATTTAATCCAAGGTGACATAGTGTTTTAAATCTTAAATAAAATTCTTCTTCTCCGAAACCGATTATAAAGAAAACCTGATGAAAACGCGTAATTTTTTAAAAATTTTGAAATTATCTTAAACATTCTATATCTTGATTTTTAACACAGATAAAGACATGGATTTTTTTCATTGTAATTTGGACTTGAGGTTTTCTATAAATCCAGGACATTGTCAAAGGTAAAGGTCATGACTAACCTTTTAACATTTAATGTTCATTTTGTTTAAAAATGAAAAGAATAAAAAGTTGTTATGGTTTTCAGCTCACCTGAGCCTGCTCAAGTGAGCTTTTCTGGGCAAAGTTTGTCTGTCGTCGTCGTCGTCCGCGACGTAAACTTTTCATTTTCTACTTCTCCTCTGAAATTACAAAGTTGATTTCAGTGAAACTTGGTCTGATGCATATATGAGCCAGTGCAATTCAGATTTGTTCGTGACGTTGTCATACCTCGCAAAACTACGTCAAAATGACCTATGGGTAAAAAAACTTTAAAAAATCTTTTCCGAAAGCGATGATAGGAGAAGAAATCTGATGTGATATTTGGTTTTTCTAGGGTCTTAAGCTTATAAATTCTTCATTTCGTGAAATTTGGTAAATAATAAGGTTACGCGTTTTTGCGTTTAATTTTAAAAATTTCGTAAAATGGCTTCAAATTATTCTTACTTGACCATATGGATAGATTATGACATGGGGGTTTCAGTTTTGACTTTTTCTTGAAATAACCTTCAAAATGGGGTCAAGGTCAAAGTTTTTTTTTTTTTTTTTTTTTTTTTTTTTTTTTGCTAATAAAAACTAAAATTGTGCATTAGCTTGAAAACTATAAACTTATTGTATAGGCATTTTTGTAGGTATTGACATGACGGTCATTTTGATATATGGTTCAACGTCATACATTCAAAGGTCAAGGTCATGGTTGCATAAGAAGACTGAAATTGTTAATTATCTTGGTCATTATTAACTTTTTCGATAGGCATGTATATAAGAATATTGTAGGTATTGATATGATGAACATTATGATATATAGCTCAAGGTTATATGTTCAAAGGTCAAGGTCATAGGTGCATAAAAAGCCTGAAATTGTTAATTGTCTTGGAAACTATTAACTTTTTGTATAGGCATATATATAATAGAATATTGTAGGTATTAATATGATGAATATTTTGACATATGGTTCAAGGTCATATGTTGAAAGGTCAATGTCATAGCTGCATAAGTGTACTGTGATTGTTAATTATCTTGAAATCTTTTATCTTTTTGTATAGGCATGTATATTACAACAGTGAAGGTATAAACATGACGACATTTTGATATATGGCTTAAGGTCATATGTTCAAAGGTCAAGGTCATTGTGCATAAAAAGACTAAAATTGTTTTTTATCTTGGAAACTATTAACTTTTGGTATTGGCATGTATATTAGAATATATAGGAATTGATATGGCGATTATTTTGATATAAGATTCAAGGTCTTACGTTTAAAGGTCAAGGCCATAGATGCATAAGGAGACTCAAATTGTTAATTATCTTTAAATCTATTATTTTTAAAAGGCATGTATATTTAAATTTATTATGTTTTTTTGCAAATGATTTTGGATATATCCTCAGGTGAGCGTTAAGGCCCATGGGCCTCTTATTTAGGTTAAAAAATCAGACAATTGCTTACGAAATTATTGTACTTTTTTTAAATTTGCGGTGAAAACCTATTGGAGATAGATAACATGACAAGATCTGAAGTTTTATAACCACATGAAAATAAAATTTTTTAATTTTTTTTGTAAATTAAGCTATTTTCGTATTATTGGTATGTAATATATATATATATATATATATATATATATATATATATATATATATGACAAAAACTTATATGATGGAACTGTCCTTCTTGTATAATGGAACCTCATTATATTTAATCAGGATTTCACCACTCAAAATGTGTTTTTCTAGAACAAAAATACCAATTTTATAGCATTAGCTACGAATAATTATTTCTATCACAGTTAATACAAAAAAGGTCTTCATTACGAAAAAGAAACGCCTTCTTATAAAAAGAGTATTCTGATCAATTGTTTAGTATTCTTTTCGTCATTATCATCTATATATGATTAATTTTAATTGCAAAAAAGGTAAGGTTTAAGTATTTATATCATTTTAATCTAATTTATTTATAACTTTTTTTAAATTTAAAAAAATTATTTCTTTTTGATAGTCAGGTTTTTATAATTCCCCTAGATCTATTACATAGATCTAAGAAGAAATTATTTATGTTGTAAAAATGGTTTGCAAAGGGGCCCAATTTTTTTAATTAAGGAGTCCTGTTTTTCATTGCAATATAAAAGTAACAGGATTGGTAATTTCTGATCCTACATTTCAAACCAGTCAAATTCGGAGTTGTTTCTTTCAGTTTGCATCTATAGATATAGTTTTTAGCTATGATAAAAATCATATTTATAAATAATTTTTTTGATTTAAAACCAAGTAAAATTTTATCTTCAGTAAAATCGACATAACTGAAATGTAACTTGACCTTTTGTATAAATGATAACCAGAATTGGTTAGTAACTGGACAATCATAAAATAAATGTTCAACGGTTTCTTTATCTACATGACAAAACGTGCATAATTTTGTGTCCTTAATTTTAATTCTGTACAAAAGGGAGTTTGTTGGTATAATTCTGTGTAAAATTTTAAATTGAAAGTTTTTAAGGTATGTGTCTCAACATGATCTTTTAACCACAATAAAATATTTTGACCAATCAGATATCTCTGTTACTAACCCTTCCTCCTATTTTAATTTTTTTTTTCAGTTGGTTGTTTACAAATATTGTCAATTAAATTTCTGTATATAAATTTAACTTTTTTGTTTATCATAATCTTGTCAAAGAAAGTATCGTTTTGGTCTAAAGTTTCCAGGATTGACTTAATCACAGTACCGTTTTATTGTATCTTTCAGACACTTAGGCATACAAGACAACAAACGATAATAAGTTATGAAGTCATTTGTCAAATCCTTCCCCGGATTTGTTGAAATGTATAAAAGTTTTTATCATCAAAATTAAAAACGTCTTTTAAATATTGTATACCATTTAATATCCAATTTTTGTACAATGAAAATTCTGCATTTGGAACAAAATTAAGAATGTCCAAAGACAAAACATCATGCACACAAAGTTTTGTGCAAGGTTTTGCCAAATGTAGGCATGTAAGTACATCTTTCCAGAATGGGTTTTTTAATACTTTCAGATATATCCTTTAACTTCTCCTTTTGAAGGCTAAAGACTCTACTACTACCATATTGTTCAAGTTCAGACAACAATAATGTTTGCCAAGTCCCATCTTAATTTTTAAAATCTTTTTTTTAACCCGTCCCAAATTTAAGTAAATATTAAAGGAATATATATGTACCATGTTTAGGCCTCCCTGTTTAATATAACCAATAAGTGTATTACGTTTTATTCTTTCAGATTTTCCAATCCATATGAAATTAAAAAACAATGTATTTAACTCATTCAATTTTAATTGAGGTAAATTTGGTAGACCAGTTAAAACATCAATTAATTTTGGAAGAGCGAGAGTCTTTATAACAGTTACTTTACCCATAAGTGTTAACTTTATGTGCTACCAACTTTTGGGTATACTACGAATTTCTTTAATCTTTTTTGAGAAATTAATATCTACCATATAACTCAAGTCAAGTGAAAATTTTAGACCCTGTAGTTAAAAATTTGAGTTTGACCAGTTTAAATTCAGATCTGGACAAACTGTCTGAACAGAATATCTCTTATTACCTATCCAAACTGCCCTTGTTTTTGATGCATCAATTTTTAGACCTGAAACCCGATGAAAATTGTGTAAACAATTTATTGTTTTGGTAAGTGATTTCTCACTTCCATCCAATGTAAGAAATGTATCATCAGCGTACTGACGGAGCAAAGACTCTATCATGAATAAAAATACCATGTATATTGGGACTAGCTTTTAATTAAAGAGATAGTAGTTCTACTCCAATAATAAATAAATACGGGGATAGAGGGTCTCCCTGCCTGCAGCCTCTTTCCAAGTTGAAAAATTGGACAAAAGACCATTATTTATTACACAACTTTTTGCATTAGAATAGAAAGTCTCAAACCATTTGCATACAGAAGGCCCAAAGTTAAAATTTGATTATGGTTTTTTGCTCATTGTCAGTCGTGCGTTGTGCGTTGTGTGATATCCGTTGTGCGTCGTGCGTCAACTTTTCTTCGTTAACACTCCAGAGGCCACAATTTGAATGCAATCTAAATCAAACTTGCTCAGAATGATCCTCTTGACAGAAGCTAGCTCAAGTTTGTATATGGGCTATGTTGGGTCAATAAGTAGGTCACTATGTCAAATAAAAGAAAAATCTTGCTAACACTCCTGAGGCCCCAATTTGAGTGCAATCTTCATCTAACTTAGTCAGAATGATCCTCTTGACAAAAGCTAGGCCAAGTTTGTAAATGGATCATGTTGGGTCAATAAGTAGGTCACTATGTCAAATTCCAGAAAAACCTTATTAAAATTCCTGAGGCCCCAATTTAAGTGCAATCTTCATCTAACATCAGAATATTCCTCTTGACAAAGGCTAGCTCAGGTTTGTATATGGCCTATGTTGGGTCAATAAGTAGGTCACTAGGTCAAATTACATAAAAACCTTGTTAACACATCTGAAGGCTCAATTTTTGTCCAATCTTTCTCAAACTTTGACAGAATGATCCTGTTGACAAAAGCTAGCTGAAGTTTTTTTCTGGTTATGTTGTGTCAATAGATCATAGGTCAAATTATATATAAAACTCTGTTAACACATCTGAGATCTAAATTTTAGTCCAATCTTCATCAAACTTGCCGAGATTGATCCTCCTGACAAAAGCTAGCTCAAGTTCATATATGGGTCATGTTAGGTCAATAAGTAGGTCACTAGTTCGAAATATAGGAAAAATCTCTTTTAAAAAAAGAAGCTCCAGTTTTCCAAAATCAAGCTAAGTGTACATTATTTTCAGGTGAGCGTCCAGGGCCTCCATGGCCCCCTTGTTTAAGAAATATCCATTCAATTGAATCAAAGGCTTTCTCGAAATCAATTCATAACAGCAGTCCTGTTTTATCATTTTCTTCAAGATATTGCATCAAATCATATAATAATCTTGTATTTTCTCCAAAAAATCTGTCCTTAATAAATCCTTTTTGAGTATCGCTAATAATAAAAGGTTGTACAGGTTTTATACGGTTTGCTATTGCAGCAGATGCTATTTTAATAACTGTGTTAAGGAAACTAATAGGACGCCAATTGCTAATGTAGCGTCAATCCTAACTGTCTTTCGGGATACAAGTTATAATACTTTTGTACTGAAAATCAGAAAAGTTGCCATTTTTATATTCGGTATATAATGATCTGTAAACAGATGGTCCAAGATCTATCCAAAAAATTTATAAAAATCAATCCATCAGACCCAGGAGTTTTACCACTTGTCATATTTTTCAATGACAGAGCACACTCTTCAAAAGTTAAATTTCCTCCACACTGATTCTTTTGTTCCTCTGTGGGTTTAACATTATGGTTAAAAAAGGAGTTATCTTCCTGGTCTACATTTCTACTTAAATACAAACTTTCATAAAAGTGTTGTGGTTAAAGAAGAATTTTAGACTAGTCAGATATGTGGTACCATGGTAATCAATCAATTCAGTTATTGTTTTTTTTTTTTTTTTTAAATTAGTTTTTCTAACTTGCAGAAATATTTTGAACATTTTTTACCATTTTCATGTCAATTTACCCGTGTTTTTAATAATAAACCTTCAATTAACTGTTCCCTTCTATTTTCTAATTCTATTTTTTTTTTTTTGCATTAAGCTCTGTTTGTACCTTAGTAGTAGGTGATGAATTCACAATATTTTCTAAGTTTTGAATATCATTCTCAAGCTTCCTAGTAAAGTCTTTCTCCTTTCTTGATTTCCCTATACTGTACATAATAGATAAGCTTCTTATTTTCATCTTAAGAATTTCAAAAAATAGTTGGTCATTACATGTTAGTTTTACATTTAATAAATCTTCTTTATTACCTGAAAGATAATGTTCTGAAACAGTGTCAGTAATACATTTCTTTATTTCATCTTCATACTCCATATCTCTTAAGAGCTGTAAGTTGAATTTCCAGTAACCTTTTCCTCTTTTCCCAGTGCTGGCAGAAAATGTAAAAACAATAGCTAAATGATCAGTTTTATAACCAGGTATAATATTTGTGTTTTTCATGAGAGCAAATATATCCTCAGTTATCAAAATATAATCGAGTCCACTTTGTTTAATAGGCGTTTTTTTGACGCCATGTATTTTTTTTTTCATTTGGATAACATGTCCACCATGGGTCCAACAATCCGACAGATTCCATAATTTGTTTAATCATATTTTTACAATTTGGATTTCTGTTATGAACAATATTAAAGGTGTCGAGGATTCAGTCTTGGACAACATTCTAGTCACCACATAACAAAATACTTGAGTTGGAATAAGATACTCTGTTATGTAATAAACTTCCAAAAGGAAGGGGATCATCAGTATTATATCCATATACACAAGCAAAACTTAATCTTTGTTCAAATAAAGTCAAATCAATAATAACATATTGACCATTTTGGTCAATCTTTGTATCATGGATATTAAAATCCACCCCTCGTTTGAACATAACAACTACTCCTGCAATTCTGTTATTATAGTGATGGAAAATACATGTGTTACCCCATTCACCCCCCCCCCCCCCTAATTTTTCAACATCCTGACAACTTTGCGTTTTCTGAAAGCAAACAATTAATGCATTTTTATTCTTTGCCCAGTCAAACACATCTGATCTTTTCCTTTTATTTGAAAACAAACTTCTTACATTCATTACACTGTAATATTATTATTCATTTAGGTATCTATAACTATTATTCAAAACAATATTTAAATGTGAAAATTATTAATATAATTTATATTGTAAACACTCTCATACAGCACACATACACAATGAAGATGACGCTTTTTAAATATAATTTGCATCAAGTATATTTAACATTTTGGCAAGTAAATAAAAGTTCAGAATACATTTATTCAATATAATGCACAGTATTTCATCTGATCAACAAAGCCTACATGTGAGCTCCCCCGTGTAATGCTGAGATGCATGAACGAAAGCAACATATAACAACTCAGATTCAAATCGTTCATGAATCCAAACACCACAAAAGAGAGCTCACATATTGTATGAAATAATATATTAATACAATAGTCTGTATATACAAATAATACATATCAGTCTGTTTAATACTTAACAAAAAAGTTATGACTGACCTGAACCCTTTTTGATCTTCTCGCTGACATTGTCAAACAAGTCAAACTTAATTCTGTGTTTACTGTCCTTTAATTTTCCATACACATTACAATTGTAAAACCAAACTTTTTCAAGCTTATCATATTGTTTGAGTCTTGTCATCAAACCTTAATTTTTCTGTGTAATGTCATCATGGAATCTAACATTGTTTCACAAGACGAAATATCATCTTTAAGCTAGCTTAAAGGTGGCTTAAAGACATTTAAAGACATTTAGACTATCTTTAAGTTGCTTAAAGATGTCTTTAAGCCATCTTTAAGCTTGGCTTAAAGATGGCTTAATGGCACTGAAATTTTAAGCCATCTTAAGGCCATCTTTAAGCCAATTTTAAGCCCGGAAAAATTATTATTGGTAGTAATGGATTTTTATTGCTTAATTAATTACTTTATTTAAGAATTTTAAAAAATATTTGTTTTTATTTTATTTTTTTAAAATTTTTTATTTAAAAAAAATTATACAAAATGATATTTTAAAAAAGTTTATAATCCATATTTTATTTTCTTTCCTGTAAATTTTCAAATGTTTTAATTTTTTTTTTTTTTTAAATTATTTTAAAGAAAAATTATACAAAATGATATTTTTAAAAAGTATATAATTCATATTTTATTTACTTTCCTGTATATTTATTTTAAAATAAAAAATTTATGCTTCACTATTTATTTCCATTTTTTTATTATTTTGTATTTAATTTTTTATTTTGTCATTATCTTTAATAATTACATCTCCTTGAATTACATCTTACCTATAACACTTGTCCTGAGCGGGGCTGGAACTCGCTATCCTTTGGTTGCCAGGCACTGCATCCTTATCCATTAGGCCACGGGGTAGGATGTATATAAAGGGACAAATGATTAATATAAACCTTACGAAATGTGATCATGTGACCATTTCTTAAAAACCTCAGATTTTGAATAGAAAATATGCAAGTTTATGTAACATGACTCCATTTTCAATATTTCATTTTATATATTATGATAATTTTTAATAATTTTATAGTATTAATTGATCAATCTTTTGTTCTGAAGAAAAATAAATCATTCATATATCAAAGGAAGGCAGGAATGTCAAACCTCACCTGTAATATACTTATTAATCTGACTGACAAAATCAGTTAATAAGATTGTAAAATCAACAAATAGTTATTTTTCAGACATTAGTATGCATTTGTAGAATCTAAATCTAAGTGCACTTCTGATGTTAATATTGTTTTATTCATTTTTGATACAGAAAAAAAGTTTTTAGACTATTTTGTAAATTTAATTTGTTTATAATTGAAAATTCTGATTTAGTTTTAAATTGAAATGAATAATAATATTGGACATACAGATACTTTTCAAGACAAATAAAAATATTAAACAAATTAGAAATAAATATATTAATAACCTATCTCTAATAAGGAAGAAAAAAGAACGAATGAAGCAAAATAAACTCGATGTTTTATTAGGGCAAAGATTGTGAATTAACCAGGGTTAGCTTTTACGTCGTATAAAAGAGAGAGAGAGAGAGAGAGAGAGAGAGAGAGAGACGGGGGTTATGTATGCCCTGTCAAATTATAAGTTTCTACACTTCTCTCGGGGGTTATTACAGGGATTGAAGAAACTGAAATGTCAATGGAAAACCACCGACAAGCGGCACACAAACTGACAAATATTTTCAAACATTTTTAATGTCGTCATAATATAATCTTTGTGATATTTAATTTAGAAAATTCATAAATTTATACTATAACATCGATGCAATGGGATTTAAATCTTGTGCTGACAGAACTTGAAACCTTGGCGTAAAGAGAGAGAGAGAGAGAGAGAGAGAGAGAGAGATCGAGATCCGTATAATAGGATACCGAAATATAAAGATATAAAGAAACAGCAGTAAAGAGAAATAATATTTATAAATAGCTTATAAGCTATAGATTGATATTTTTGTAAAAAAGTGTCCTCGAATTTTTATCAAGCTTATATGTATAAGCGATTGTTAAGTAATAATAATTACAAATCACGGGCCTGAATCTTTCGATGCAGATTTCAAACAACAAGTTCCAGTCCGGTTTAACCATGATCCTTATTTTACCCTACCCGCTTAAAGTTATCACTTGAATTTCCAATATAAAGAATTGAAATGATAATACAAGTACGTTGAACATGTTAAAATGAAGGGTATTAATGTAGCGTTTACAGTCCTGTCTTGTGCTACTTTTAAATTTTTATGAAATAATACATTCAAAAGTAGCACAGGACACTTGTCATGTGCTACTTTTGAATGTATTATTTCATAAAAATTCAAAAGTAGCACATGACGGACTTGTCGTGCAATTTTACTCTTTTAATTCTTATGTATTTTTTTTTAAATATTTATTTTCAATTTTTAATGTCTTTAATTAAAAAAATTGTATTATGTGCACAATTTTTGGACTGATTATCAAGAAAGAATTACCATTTCTGTGTTAAATATTTTACAAATTTAAAAATCAAACCATTTTGATTCCGAGAGAAACTGCAGATTTATAAAAGTTTGAGAATCAATCATCCATGAATAATACATTAAAAGTTATCCCATCAATTAAATTACTTATTTCCGATCTTGACAAGGTACAAGACACCTATCATCTTCAGTCCTATATGTTAATTAATTCTTTAGTACATCTGGTACAGAATTAACAAATACTTCGGCTAGATAAATAACGTATGATCATTCATTTATTCATCTACCCATCTATCATTTCATTATTTATCTAATTAATTATTTATCCAACCATCCATTCATTTTTTTTAAATTTATTGATTTATTTATTCATTTATGCTTAAAGATTTGCGTAAAAATACTTAAAGATGGCTGAAAGGTGAATTAAAGACGCTGCCATCTTTAAGCCAGTGCCATCTTTAAGCCTGGCTTAAAGATGCCTTAATGGCACTGAAATTTTAAGCTCCTTTACACCATTTGGCTTAAAGATGGCTTAAAGATGGTATTAAATGATATTAAAACATAAATCTATGAATCATTTAATGGTCTTTTTAAAACAGAAATCAGAAATAGAAAGGAAATAAATAAATAAATAAATAAATAAGTTAATTAAGAAATTAAAAAATCGGATTTGGAATAAAATCAAACACTGACATATATTTAAACATGGCACAATACAGGTAAGTAACTTGTTTTGATAACCAAGGTATTATCTAGTTCTGTGCAAGTAGTATTTATGCAGTTAACTATGTAACAGATTATACAAATCACGGAAAACAAAATGAATCTGGTTTGATATGCAAGTAGATAGTTTACAAATGGTTTGTTTGATTGACTCGGCAAAATACAATTTTACTCGGAAACATCATATAATTTATTGAAGTTAATAAATAATAAGAAATGAATTAAAATTAAAAAAAAAAAAACAAATTCAATAATACATAATTTAATTAAAAATAAATAAAAAGATAAATAAAGGACGGATACTTAAATGAATAGATGGATGGATAGAAAGATAAATCGATATAGATAGTAAGAAAAAAGGTAAAAAGAAAATAATGGGTGGGTGGTTGAATAAATAAATAAATAAATAATTCAATTAAATCATAAAAAATGGATAAATGATTAAATAAATTCAAAGGGTGGATGGATGGTTGAATTCGTGCATGGATGGATGAATGGATAAATAAATGAATAAAGGATGGATAGTTGAAAGGATGAATGGATAAATTAACAAGAAAATAAAGAAAGAGAGGAGAAAGGGGAGAAGAAAAGAATAGATAGTTGATTGAATAAATATATAAATCAATAATTTAATTAAAAAATAAAAGACGAATAAATTGTTAAATAAATATATAACGGATGGATGGATGGTTGAATGCATGGATGGATGGATGCATGGATGGATGGATGGATAAATAAATAAATAAATAAATAAATAAATAAATAAATAAATAAATAAATAAATAAATAAATAAAATGAAGTAATAGATGAATTAAGCAACTACGTGTTGTTTTGATTTAGTAAATAAATTATTTATTTAAATAAATAAAGGATAGATAAATGATAAAATAAATACATATCGATGGATGGATGGAGTGATGGTTGAATTGATGGATGGATGGATGAATAAATAAATAAATAAATAAAATTAAATGGATTGTTGGATAAATAAATAATGACATAAATAATGAAATGATAGACGGATAGATGAATGAATGAAAGATCAAACGTTATTTATCTAGCCGAAGTATTTGTTAATTCTGTCCAGTACTAAAGTATCAATAAATATACATATAGGACTGAAGATGATAGGAGTAGTATACCTTGTAAAGATCGGTAACAACCGATTTGTTTGATGGTATAACTTTTAAGTTTTTTTTTCATGGATGATTGATTCTCAAACTTTTTATAAATCTGCAGTGTCTTTCGGAAACAAAATACTTCAAGTAAATTCCTAATACACTCGATTAACCATGAATGGCCCACTATTTTCAATCTAAATACATGGCCATAAAAGGTTTTATTTTTAAATTGAAACATTTAACACAGAAATAGTAATTCTTTCTCGATAATCAGTCCAAGCATTCAATTCCATTTCAATTTCTTATATTGGAAATTGATAACTTTAAGCGGGTAGGGTGAAAATAAGGATCATGGTTAAACCGTCCTGGAACTTGTTGTTTGAAATCTGCATCGAAAGATTCAAGCCCGTGAGTTGTAATTATTATTATTATTTAACAATCGCTTATACATATAATTTAATAATAATTCGAGGAAACTTTTTTTAATAAATATCAATCTATAGCTTATAAGCTATTTATAAATATTATTTCTCTTTACTGCTGTTTTTTTATATCTTTATATTTCGGTATCCCATAATACAGATCTCTCTCTCTCTCTCTCTCTCTCTCTCTCTCTCTCTCTCTCTCTCTCTCTCTCTCTCTCTCTCTCTCTCTCTCTCTCTCTCAGCCTCTCACCGCCTAGGTTCGAATCCCACTCGGGACAGAACCCTAGTGTGGGAAAGTTTGTCAGTTCGCTTGCCGAAGGTCGGTGGTTTTCTCCGGGCACTCCGGTTTTCTCCACCATCCCAGAACTGACCGCCTCGAAATAAGTGAAAGAATCTTGACTTGCATCGATGTTATTTTATAAATTTATGAATTTATGAATTCTCTAAATGAAATATCACAAAGACTACATTATGACGACATTAAAATTGTTTGAAAATATTTGTCGGTTTGCGTGCTGCTTGTTGGTGGTTTTCTATGGGCATTTCAGTTTCTTCCATCCCTGTAATAACCATCCCCCGCCCCCCCCCGCCCCCCCCCCCCCCGCCCCCCCCCGAGAGAAGTGTATAAACTTATAATTTGACAGGGCATTACCCCTCTCTCTCTCTCTCTCTCTCTCTCTCTCTCTCTCTCTCTCTCTCTCTCTCTCTCCTATACATCGTAAAAGCTATCCCACAATCTTTGCTGTCATAAACCATCGAGTTAATTTTGCTTCATTCGTTTTTTTCCCTTATTAGAGATAGGTTATTCAATATGTTTATTTCTAAATTTTTTGAATATTTTTATTTGTCTTGAAAAATATCTATGTATCCAATATTATTTTTCATTTCAATTAAAAACTAAATTAGAATTTTAAATTTATAACAAATTAAATTTACAAAATAGTCTCAAAAACTTTTTTATGTATCAAAAATAAATTTAAAAAA
This sequence comes from Tegillarca granosa, assembly GCA_029721355.1. NCBI lineage: Eukaryota > Metazoa > Mollusca > Bivalvia > Arcoida > Arcidae > Tegillarca > Tegillarca granosa. Next base: position 27,091,662 of record CM056598.1, on the reverse strand, counting down.
ATTTCAACATCAGAAATGTACTTAGATTGAGATTCTACAAATGCATATTCATGTCTAAAAATAACTATTTGTTGATTTTACAATCTAATTAACTGATTATGTCTGTCAGATAAATAAGTATATTACAGGTGAAGTTTGACATTCCTGCCCTCCTTTGAAATATGGATGATTTATTTTTCTTTAGAATAAAAGGTTGATTGATTTATTCTTTAAAATTAAAAAATTATCATTATATATAAAATGAAATATTAAAAATGGAGTAAAGTTACATAAACTTGCATATTTTCTATTCAAAATCTGAGGTTTTTAAGAAATGGTCACATGATCAAATTTCCTTAGGTTTATATAAATCATTTATCCCTGTTTATACATCCTACCCCGTGGCCTAATGGATAAGAATGCAGCGCCTGGCAACCAAAGGATAGTGAGTTCCATCCCCGCTCAGGACAAGTGTTATAGGTAAGATGTAACACATTGAGTAATGAGATAATGTGATGTAATTAATAAAGATAATAATGACAAAATAAATTTAGAAATAAATAAATAAATAATAAAAAAGGAAAATAAATAAATAATGAAATATAACTTTTACATGTAAAAAATATACAGGAAAATAAATAATGAAATATAACTTTTACATGTAAAAAATATACAGGAAAATAAATAAAATATAAATTATAAACTTTTTTAAAATATCATTTTGTATAATTTTTTTGAAATAAAAAAATATTTTTTTTAAAATAAAAACATTTGAAAATATATAGGACAGTAAACAAAATATGAATTATATATTTTTAAAAATATCATTTTAAAATTTTTTAATTTTTTTTTTAATAAAAACATTTGAAAATATATAGGACAGTAAATAAAATATGAATTATAAATTTTTAAAAATATTATTTTGTATATTTTTTTAAAATTTATTTTTTTTATAAATAAAAACAAATATTTTTTTACACTTCTTAAAAAATAAAGTAATTAATTTGACAATAAATAATCATTTCTACCAAAATAAGTTTTCTGTGCTTAAAGATGGTTTTAAATTTCAGTGCCATTAACCATCTTTAAGCCAAGCTTAAAGATGGCTTAAAGACATCTTTAAGCAACTAAAAGATAGTTCAAAGATGGCTTAAAGCCATATTTAAACCATCTTAAAGCCACCTTTAAGCTAGCTTAAAGATGATATTTCGTCTTGTGATCAATGTCGTTGCTTAATTCATCTATTTATTTATTTATTTATCTATTTATTTATTATTTATTAAACTAACCACCTATTCTTTTCTTTCCTTCCTTTTCTCCTATTTTCTTTATTTTCCTTGGTATTTAATTATTTATTTATTTGTTTGTTTTTATGTTTATTCTCTTTTTATTTAATATCTATCCATCCATCCATCCATGCATTCAACCATCCATCCATCCGTTATATATTTATTTAACAATTTATTCGTCTTTTATTTATTTAATTCTATTATTTATTTATATATTTATTCAACCAACCATCCATTCTTTTCTCCTCTCCTTTTCTCCTCTCTTTATTTTTTTATTGATTTATCCATCCATCTACTCAACCGTCCGTTCTTTATTTATCTATTTATTTATTCATTTATTTTTAAATTGAATTTTGTATTATTGAATTCGTTTTTTTATTTTAATTTATTTCTAATTAATTATTGACTTCAATAAATGTATATGTTGTTTACGAGTTTAATTGTACTTTGCCTAGTCAATCAACTAAATCACTTGTAAACTATCTATGTATATCAAACCAAATTCGTTTTATTTTCCGTGATTTGTATAATCTGTTACATAGTTAACTGCATAAATACCACTTGCACAGAACCAGATAATACCTTGGTTACCAAAACGTTACTTACCTGTATTGTGATATGTTGAAATATATTTCAGTGTTTGATTTTATTCCAAATCCGATTTATTTATTTATTTGTTTCCTTTTTATTTCAACTTCATTTTTATCGTTTATTTACATTTGTATTTTATATTTTTCAATTTTAAAATGTAGTCTGCAACTTACTTCAGATTTCTGTTATAAAAATTCCATTAAGTGATTCATAGACTTATTTTTTTAATATCATTAAATACCATCTTTTAGCCATCTTTAAGCCAAATGTTGTAAAGGAGCTTAAAATTGCAGTGCCATTAAGCCGTCTTTAAGCCAGGCTTAAAGATGGCTTAAAGATGGCAGTGCCTTTAATTCACCTTTAAGCCATCTTTAAGCATCTTTACGCGCATCTTTAAGCTCGGCTTAAAGGTGCTTAAAGATGGGATTTTGTCTTGTGTTTTTCAGTCCTTTCTTATTCTTCATGATCGTAATTTTAATGTCTGTGTTTCTCAGTTGGACTATAATTGGTCTAGTTGTTCCTTTCTTGCCTGGTATTCTATGGATCGCTATTACACCCGACGGTTCTATTTCCACCTTTAATGCAGACTTCACTACTTTGACAAAATCATGTCTCAAATCTCCCACTGTTTTCTCTGGAAAGTGGATTATCCTGATGTTATGCTTTCTCGAATATTGCTTATTATAATTTCCAAGTTTTAGAGCATCAGAAGATCTTTTATTGCAATCTTCAAGTTTTTCTTCAAGATTATTAATAACTTTTCCTTTTCTCTTAATTTCTCTTTTAAATCATTGTTTTCAAAAATAAGCTGTCTACATGACCTTGTACTTTACCAGTTTTGTCTCTGGGTTTGTTGTTAAAATCCTCAGTGATTGACTCCTTAAACTTCGACAATAAATCACTTACATAGTTTGTAACTAACTCTATAAAGTCTAATTGTTTTACTAAAGATTTAACTGCTCCTTGTAAATTTGATTTGCTTGAAGTGTCTTCCAGGGGTTTTTTAATGTCTGTTAAATCTGAATGTATCCTTAAAAGATCAACATTTTCTATACTTTCCTCTGAGACATCCGAATGTGTTCGTTTGTCACGCTTGAGTGCCTTCTCTTGTGTTCCACTTTCCTTTGGGCTAACATAGTTTGTACAGTTTTAGCACCTTTTTGATTGTTCTTTTGAGAGCCACCCATATTGATAAATAAATACAATATTTATTCCTTTTAATGACACAGTGAAAAAAGTAAGATTTTACTGTATCTTTCACATGCAACAAAAATCCATATAACTAATTACAGCGCTAGAAACTCCATCAAAAAGAGAATATACTGATACATATTTCTTATAGAAACATCTTCAACAAACATCTCAAAATGCCAGAAAAACTGCAGAGCTAAATCAGCTCACTAATATAGTGGCGGCCGTCTTAATTCTTCTTCTATTTATAACTTAAGATTCGTTTCTGATCTAGAAATACACATTTATATAACGTTAGTCAGTCGACTCCGGAGAAATTTCTGTTTACGTATTGAGGAAAAACCCCAGCCCCGTTCAATGATTTTCGAAACCAGTCTTTCTTTTTTACAGCGAATCAATGAATATATACAAAATATATTGAACTGGCCTTCTTGTATTAGGGCACCTCATTACAGTATCTCAGGATATCAGTGCTCATATTGCATTTCTCTATAAACATATCAATTGTAGAGTATTTATTAAAATTTCAAATTCAATGAACCCAGGGTGATATTCCAAGGCACATATTAGTGCTTGACACGCTAAACTTAATCTTACTTCAACTACTTGTAGGATAATGATCTCATTATAACAAATCAAACGGACAACTTATGTCCAAGATTAGTATAGATCTTATGTTATTTTGAGTTACTGTTAAAAACATTAAATAGAAATAAGTAACTTTTACATCATCGTTCCAAAGCAAATAAAATGGCTATGGAGGAAGAAAGCATCTACACTGATGAGACTGTTGGTTTCGACCCAACTAAATGGTAACCATAGGGGATATTTACCAAATAAACATGTCAGTGGACTCACAATGAGGGCTCCGTTCATTGATTCCTGAAACCAGTCTTTTGATTTTTACAGCTAATCATTGACTAGATACAAGTGATATGATAGATAGGTGCAAATTATATTTATCACCGTTCTTATAATAGTTTCTTCATTACAAATAGGGAATGACTACTTACAGCAATAGTATTTTTATCAATTTTTTCGTATTTGTACATCATTATCAGCTACACATAATCGGTTATGGTTGCAAAAAAATAGAAAGATAATGTTTAAATATTTTACATTAAATTCTCTATTTTGTTTCAAACTGAAGAAAGATTCCTTTTACATCTAGAAATACAACTTTTTTTAACCGTTCGTCAGTCGACTCCCGAGCCAAGAGACTACTGTTATCGTATTGAGGAGAAGCTCCGTTCAGTGATTTCCGAAACCAGTCTATTTATTTTCACAACAAATCACTAGATAGATGCAAAATATATGATGGAACTGGCCATCTTGTATAAGGGCACCTCATTACATTACATCAGGATCTCAATGCTCAAATTGTCTTTTCCTATAAAACATTTTCAATTGTACAGTTTTCATTGAAAATTCAAATTTAATGAACCCGTGGTCATATTTCAAGATAGGTATTATTGCTTGGCACGCTAACCTTGGTCTTACTTCAACTTCTTGTAGGATAATGATTCCATTAAAGCAAATTTCACGGATAACATGTCCTAGACTAGTTTTAATATAATGTTGTTTTGAGTTACTGTGCAAGACATGAAATAGAAATAAATGACCCTTGTGATAAAATACCGTTCCAAATGAAAACAAAATGGTCGGTGAAGAAGTAAGCAAGCATTTCCACTGCTGCGACTGTAGGTTTCGACCCGACTATATGGTAACAAAAGGGAGATATTTACCATATGGACGTCAGTCAGTGGACTCCCGAGAGACTCCTGTTAACGTATTGAGGAGAGGCTCCGTTCATTGATTCCTGAAACCAGTCTTTTGATTTTCACAGCGAATCATTGAATAGATGCAAGAGATATGATGGAACTGGCCATCTTGTATAAGGGCACCTCATTACGTTACACCAGGATCTCAGTGCTATTATCTCATGTGTTGCTCTTTATAAATAAACATGAACTGTTTTTCAATGACAGTTAAATTAAACCTTAGCCTTGTATCAACATTACATTTTTTTGTGCATTTGTGTTACTAAAACAGTCATAAAGGGATTGAAATCAATTTACCAATGAAAATTTCGCGTTTGTAACCAATCAGATTGCAGTATTAATATAAAGCTAACCGGTCAGATTTAAGTATTATTAACCAATCTGATTACAGTACTAAAAAAAACTACCAATGAATTGTTTTGTTTTTCAACGTTCAATTACTTTATAATAAGTCTGTTATATCAAGTTTGTCACTTTATTCAAAGTTCATACAAGTATATCAGTATATCAACTGAAAGCAGGGGTAAGTTGTTTTATTTTTACATATTTAATATTATATATTTTACATATCAAATCAATTACCATGATGAATAATTGTTTTGGTTACTTTTTGCCCCCCCCAACTAATGGATCGTTAAAAACGATAGATTTAATTTGAACACAAAAAGACGTGTGATAAAATCACAAAGTCGATACTTACAACATGTTTTCACTACGAATGAGGGTAGGCGTCCGGTCACTAGTTTAATTTTAGCATGGATGTCATATTTTTCGAAAGGTATTTAAAAGTTCAAAACAAAACATTTACTGGTTTCCTAAAAACAAGAACCGAAACCGAAAGAGACGAGGTCACCAAAGGTAAAAATTACATTTAAAGCAAAGAGGTCACGTAGTGTATTTCTGGTAAGGAATTATTTGCATGTTACGCAACATTTTTCTTTCACATAAACCAGTTTTGTAAGGAGTGGATTTTATTTAGAGCAAAAATTATTGTATATATATAATAAAAATACCAGTTAAATTTTGATGTGACAGATGTGCACAGTTCGGAAATTCATTCCTTATCATTGACCTTAAGACCGAAAAGTTTGATACATGAAAAATATAAGCAAAACAGTTGAAAATAGGGAATCTAAAGTTTCAAAATTATATAAATCCAAATCCAGTTAAGGAATGTTTTGCATGAGGGAACAAACCTTAGTTTTAAATAACTTTCAAATTTTACATGACTGAATATTTGAAAAATTGTACATTGTATGATTCTTTTAAGTTTATTAACCACAGAAAGAAATTGAACATTAGCTGCAAATAATCGTATTGATCACCGTTCGTACAATAGTTTCTTTATTACAAAGAGGTAATGCCATCTTACATCAACAGTATTTTTAACATTTTTTTCGTATTTTACATCATTATCAGCTAAATATAATCGTTTATGGTTGCACATGATAAAAAGATCAGGTTCAATGTCTCTACTTTGTTTTTGTAACTGGAGAAAGATTCCTTTTATATGTTGAAATACACCTTCATGTAACGTAAGTCAGTCGACTCCCGAGCGGAGAGACTCCTGTTATCGTATTGAGGAGAGGCCCCGTTCAGTGATTTCCGAAACCAGTCTTTTTATTTTTACAGCGAATCACTGGATAGATGCAAAATATATGATGGAACTGGCCATCTTGTATAAGGGCACCTCATTACATTACATCAGGATCTCAATGCTCAAATTATCTTTCCCTATTAAAACATTTTCAATTGTACAGTTTTTATTGAAATTCAAATTCAATGATCCCGTGTACATATTTCCAGGTCGGTGCTATTGTATCGCACGATAACCTTGATCTTCTTCAACTACTTGTAGCGTTAAAGCGAATCAAACGGATAACTTATGTCCTAGCTTAGTTTTAATATAATGTTGTTTGGAAATACTGTGCAAAACATGAAATAGAAATAAGTAACCTTTATGATACATTACCGTTCCAATGAAAAGAAAATGGTCGGTGAAGATGTAAGCAAGCATTTCCACTGATGCGACTGTAGGTTTCGACCCGACTATATGGTAACAAAAGGGAGATATTTACCATATGGACGTCAGTCAGTGGACTCCCGAGAGACTCCTGTTAACGTCTTGAGGAGAGGCTCCGTTCATTGATTCCTGAAACCAGTCTTTTGATTTTCACAGCGAATCATTGAATAGATGCAAGAGATATGATGGAACTGGCCATCTTGTATAAGGGCACCTCATTACGTTACACCAGGATCTCAGTGCTATTACCTCTTGTGTTGCTCTTTATAAAAAATCATGAAGTGTATTTCGATGATAGTTAAGTTAAACTTTAGCCTTGTATCAAAATTATGTCGTTTTGTGCATTTTTGGTACTAAAACAGTCTCAAGGGGATTGAAACCATTTTACCAATGAAAATGTAGCTTTTGTAACCAATCAGATTGCAGTATCAATATAAAAGTAACCAGTCAGATGTTAGTATTATCAACCAATCTGATTACAGTACTAAAAAAAGCTGCCAATCAATTGTTTCGTTTTTCAATGTTCAATTACTTTATAATGAGAGTTTTATATCAAGTTTGTCACTTTATTGAAAGTTCAAATTGAATTCATTTCATTGGAATTACTTCATACAAGTATATCAAGTAGAAGCAGGGGTATGTTGTTTTTATATTTACATATTTGATATTATATATTTCACATATCAAACCAATTTCCATGATGGATAATTGTTAACGCCACTTTTTACCCCAAACTAATGGGTCGTCAAATCAGACAGATTTAAATGTAAGCACAAAAGACGTCTGATAAAATCACAAAGTCGATACTTACAACATGTTTTGACAACGATTGAGGTAGGCGTCCGGTCACTAGTCTAATTTATGCATGGAATTCATATTTTTTCGAAATGTATTTAAAAGTTTAATACAAAACATTTATTAGTTTCCTTAAAACCAGAACCAAAAGAAAGAGACGAGGTCACCAAAGGTGAAACTTATAGTTGAAGCAAAGACGTCACGTAGTGTATTTCTTGTGAGGAATTATTTGCATCTTACACAAAATTGTTCTTTCACATGAACCATTTTTGTAAGAAGTGGATTTGATTAAGGGCAAAATTTAGTGTATATGATTCGTTTCAGTTTATTAACCGCAGAAAGAAATTGAACATTAACTGCTGCACATAATCATAGTTATCACCGTTCTTACATTTGTTTGTTCGTTACAAAGAGGTAATGCCTATTTCGTTTAAAACTGGAGAAAGATTCCTTTTATATGTTGAAGTACACCTTCATGTAACGTAAGTCAGTCGACTCCCGAGCGGAGAGACTCCTGTTATCGTATTGAGGAGAGGCCCCGTTCAGTGATTTCCGAAACCAGTCTTTTTATTTTCACAGCGAATCACTGGATAGATGCAAAATATATGATGGAACTGGCCATCTTGTATAAGGGCACCTCATTACATTACATCAGGATCTCAATGCTCAAATTATCTTTCCCTATTAAAACATTTTCAATTGTACAGTTTTTATTGAAATTCAAATTCAATGATCCCGTGTACATATTTCCAGGTCTGTGCTATTGTATCGCACGATAACCTTGATCTTCTTCAACTACTTGTAGCGTTAAAGCGAATCAAACGGATAACTTATGTCCTAGCTTAGTTTTAATATAATGTTGTTTGGAAATACTGTGCAAAACATGAAATAGAAATAAGTAACCTTTATGATACATTACCGTTCCAATGAAAAGAAAATGGTCGGTGAAGATGTAAGCAAGCATTTCCACTGATGCGACTGTAGGTTTCGACCCGACTATATGGTAACAAAAGGGAGATATTTACCATATGGACGTCAGTCAGTGGACTCCCGAGAGACTCCTGTTAACGTCTTGAGGAGAGGCTCCGTTCATTGATTCCTGAAACCAGTCTTTTGATTTTCACAGCGAATCATTGAATAGATGCAAGAGATATGATGGAACTGGCCATCTTGTATAAGGGCACCTCATTACGTTACACCAGGATCTCAGTGCTATTACCTCTTGTGTTGCTCTTTATAAAAAATCATGAAGTGTATTTCGATGATAGTTAAGTTAAACTTTAGCCTTGTATCAAAATTATGTCGTTTTGTGCATTTTTGTTACTAAAACAGTCTTAAGGGGATTGAAACCATATTTCGTTTAAAACTGGAGAAAGATTCCTTTTATATGTTGAAATACACCTTCATGTAACGTAAGTCAGTCGACTCCCGAGCGGAGAGACTCCTGTTATCGTATTGAGGAGAGGCCCCGTTCAGTGATTTCTGAAACCAGTCTTTTTATTTTCACAGCGAATCACTGGATAGATGCAAAATATATGATGGAACTGGCCATCTTGTATAAGGGCACCTCATTACATTACATCAGGATCTCAATGCTCAAATTATCTTTCCCTATTAAAACATTTTCAATTGTACAGTTTTTATTGAAATTCAAATTCAATGATCCCGTGTACATATTTCCAGGTCGGTGCTATTGTATCGCACGATAACTTTGATCTTCTTCAACTACTTGTAGCGTTAAAGCGAATCAAACGGATAACTTATGTCCTAGCTTAGTTTTAATATAATGTTGTTTGGAAATACTGTGCAAAACATGAAATAGAAATAAGTAACCTTTATGATACATTACCGTTCCAATGAAAAGAAAATGGTCGGTGAAGAAGTAAGCAAGCATTTCCACTGATGCGACTGTAGGTTTCGACCCGACTATATGGTAACAAAAGGGAGATATTTACCATATGGACGTCAGTCAGTGGACTCCCGAGAGACTCCTGTTAACGTCTTGAGGAGAGGCTCCGTTCATTGATTCCTGAAACCAGTCTTTTGATTTTCACAGCGAATCATTGAATAGATGCAAGAGATATGATGGAACTGGCCATCTTGTATAAGGGCACCTCATTACGTTACACCAGGATCTCAGTGCTATTACCTCTTGTGTTGCTCTTTATAAAAAATCATGAAGTGTATTTCGATGATAGTTAAGTTAAACTTTAGCCTTGTATCAAAATTATGTCGTTTTGTGCATTTTTGTTACCAAAACAGTCTCAAGGGGATTGAAACCATTTTACCAATGAAAATGTAGCTTTTGTAACCAATCAGATTGCAGTATCAATATAAAAGTAACCAGTCAGATGTTAGTATTATCAACCAATCTGATTACAGTACTAAAAAAGCTGACTAAGCTGATTTTCTTGTGAGGAATTATTTGCATCTTACACAAAATTGTTCTTTCACATGAACCAGTTTTGTAAGAAGTGGATTTGATTAAGGGCAAAAATTAATGTATATGATTCGTTTCAGTTTATTAACCGCAGAAAGAAATTGAACATTAACTGCTGCAAATAATCATAGCTATCACCGTTCTTACATAACTTTGTTCGTTACAAAAAGGTAATGCCTATTTTGTTTAAAACTCGAGAAAGATTCCTTTTATATGTTGAAATACATCTTCATGTAACGTTAGTCAGTCGACTCCCGAGCGGAGAGACTCCTGTTATCGTCTTGAGGAGAGGCCCCGTTCAGTGATTTCCGAAACCAGTCTTTTTATTTTCACAGCGAATCACTGGATAGATGCAAAATATATGATGGAACTGGCCATCTTGTATAAGGGCACCTCATTACATTACATCAGGATCTCAATGCTCAAATTATCTTTCCCTATTAAAACATTTTCAATTGTACAGTTTTTATTGAAATTCAAATTCAATGATCCCGTGTACATATTTTAAGGTCGGTACTATTTCTTGGCACGCTAACCTTGATCTTCTTCAACTACTTGTAGGATAATGATTCCATTATAGCGAATCAAACGGATAACTTATGTCCTAGCTTAGTTTTAATATAATGTTGTTTGGAAATACTGTGCAAAACATGAAATAGAAATAAGTAACCTTTATGATACATTACCGTTCCAATGAAAAGAAAATGGTCGGTGAAGAAGTAAGCAAGCATTTCCACTGATGCGACTGTAGGTTTCGACCCGACTATATGGTAACAAAAGGGAGATATTTACCATATGGACGTCAGTCAGTGGACTCCCGAGAGACTCCTGTTAACGTCTTGAGGAGAGGCTCCGTTCATTGATTTCTGAAACCAGTCTTTTGATTTTCACAGCGAATCATTAAATAAATGCAAGAGATATGATGGAACTGGCCATCTTGTATAAGGGCAACTCATTACGTTACACCAGGATCTCAGTGCTGTTACCTCTTGTGTTGCTCTTTATAAAAAATCATGAAGTGTATTTTAACGATAGTTAATTTAAGCCCTAGCCTTGTATTAAAATTATGTCATTTTGTGCATTTGTGTTACTAAAACAGTCACAAGGGGATTGAACTCATTTTACCGATGTAAATATGGCGTTTGTAACCAATCAGATTGCAGTATTAATATAAAACTAACCAATCTGTTTATCGTATTAAAAAACTACTATTCATCATTGATTCGTTTTTTACAGTAAAATTACAATATAATGAGTGTTTTATATCACTTTTATCACTCTGAATTAGAAATGACATAAAACAGGAAGTTTTTACTATTGCAGTATTAATATCAAATTAACTGGTATTTGTATTATATATTATTGACCAATCTGTTTATAGTATTTAAAAAAAACTACCATTCATTATTGATTCGTTTTTCACAGTTCAATTACTATACAATTAGTGTATTGTATGAAGTTTGTCACTCTGAATCAGGAACTCAGAGAAATCAGAAAGGTTTTAATCAACTTTTTAGTAAAAGTAATATTGCCCAGATCCGCTGAAATCCACAGGGGTCCAACTATATGACACGAAAGGGGGCATAGTCAATGAAACCTAAAACATCTTTCAATTTTGACCTTAAGGAGTGTCTTCGTCCAACGATTTTCGATTTTCGAAGTGATTTGTTAGATAGTTGCAAGGTTAAATGGAGTCGTCTATCACTGCATTTTAAGCCTTTAATGTTAAAGTATTTTTGCTAAAAAAAGTCTATATGTATATTTCAATGCTTGTATATGCATGGATATATATGAGATATCATGCTACTCGACTGACAAATTGATTACTCTTTCTCTTTTTTATATAGTAATACTAGTTAAAATATTTAAAATAGTTACTATATAGTAATACTAGTTAAAATGTTATGCAGTTATAATTCTATTTATGATTTCTTTGAACTATAACATCTGAAAAAACACTTTTTTATAAAAAAAATACAGATTAGGTTTTTTCTGCTAAATAGCAACCAGAGGAGAATTAAAATGGATTAAATCGTTATTTTAATAATCAAACATTACTTGTCTGATACTGTTTTATAATCTTTATCATTTCAGTCATAGACAAACGAAGACAGACGATTAATTAATAAAATTAAATATTTAAAATGGAATGTATTGATGTAAGTATTTTTCTTTATATAATTAAAAATGACAAAAGACACACACAAAAAAAAGATTAAACAATCAAAAGATTAATTTAAAAATCTTCAGAAAAAACAGAATACACTTGAAAAAATCTAGAATAATTTCAAAGGATACGAATAATTCTCAACATTGTAAAATATACAAAAAGTGTAAAATATGGAAAAATGCGAAGATTTATCATTATTATGATTATTGTTATTATTATTATTATTATACTTTGGTTGGAATTTAATTTGTGATGAAGGGATTCGTGAAAACTGTCTACTTTTTTCAAATCAAAATAGCAGATGAAATACATCGTAAAGTGGTGGATATCGATGATTCAATATCTATCGAGGTATCTGTTAAATAAAAAAAAATAAATTGCAATATGGCAATGCAACACAAATCTTTTTGTTTAGTGAATTTTAATTTTAAACTAAAGTTTTATCCAAATGTAAAATGAATATTAAACTGTTAAATCTGCAAGTCGTTATAAACATCTAAACCTTACAAGAAATAAGTTTTATTTTCGTTAGAATCCTGTCATCGATTTATTACTGTTATAATAATAAGGTACAATGTTTCTGGTAATTGTATTAAATCACTATCAATCTGTATCAATAAGATTTTAATTTCTAATATTTATACATTTCAGCGATATGAAAATTTTGGAGTCGAATTCGAAGTAAAACATCCCATCATACCTAGCGGAAAACGACTACGAATAAGTGATAAACATGAAATAGTTGTTTCTGGTCAAAATCATGATTTATATAAATCAACTGATAAGAAACTGCCTGTCAAACAGTGCTTAAATGAACATGAAAATATTTGTGTCTCAGGACACTAATTGCTGATAAATTTAAACCAGTTTCACGGTTTATCGATTCAACTTCTATTTATGTACTACTTAAAATCCAATTCTTGTTGTTTATTAGTCTCCAGGTGTTTGAAAAAATAGAATTCCTGGTGGATTGATTTATGATGTGTTTGATAAACATAAACAAAGACAATATTTAATCACTGTGTTATCGTTAATAATTATATATTTTTATATGAAAAATCTATTAAAATATGTTTATTAAATAATTATTAAAATATGTTTATTAAATAATCATGGTTTTGTTGTATGTATCTATTGATAAACCTTTTCTTTACGTTACAAGAATAAATGTATTTTAATTCGTTTTAGAATATTTGAATGTGTTGGTTATTTACTTTTGAAAATGCAATTGTTTTAATATGGACCTAATAATAAGAAAAAACTATCAAAACAAACACTTTTTTGTCAAAATATACTATTGCATCTGATACAATGCAAGGGTCTAAAGTTTATTTCTGAATTTTTGTAAGCGTATTTTTAGAAAAAAAATTATACATTACCTCTTTGTATTGTCATATGGCATCTTTATTTTATGAATTAAAAACTCATATTCTTCGAAAGCAATTGCACGAGGAGGGAAGTTTTTTTTATTGTAAAATGGGAGTTTCATTTGCAGTATTTGTGCGTCAAAATGTAGAAAGACGTTTATATAATTGAAAATTAAAACATTCTTGGCAAAACATTGCCAAATTTTTATATTTAAAAAAACTTATCTCCGGTTATAAACTCTATCTATGGGTAAAATTCCTTAACGATGGACCTGAATTTTTCAGAACATTTAATTTTCAACCTAATGTATTCAATTTAAGTCTATTGAAAATTAGGCAAAATCATGCTTAAAATTAAGTTTGAAAATAAGAAAAAGAAAAGAAAAAAATTTTACAGTCTTTAAAATTTTTATTTATTTTTATAAAACAACGGGCTATGAATTTTTTTGCACAAGACTAGCTTAGTTAGCATCGTCATAGCAGTCACCGATGATTAGAAGGTGCAGTGTCTATATGTGGTCTTTGACAAAACCCTCGATGACAAACAGATACTTGGATTTAATGAGAATAAATTTTCGGGAATGATTAACGACAGTCTGAGAAGATAAATCGGGTAAAATTGATCTGTCTATTGCGTCCAAATTTTATTTATAGGAAATAAGATTAAAGTTTCTTACCAGTAAAATTGTAGATAATCAAAGAAGTTTTATTATAGCAAATAATTTCTTCATATCATTACCAATACGTTTTTGAAAGATTAAATAGACACATCACCTTTCTCTACACTCGTGATTGTTTTTGAATATCTACAAATGCTATAGGTCTAATCAGAATACTAGATTGAGAGTTGAATTTTATTATTAGCCAACCGGAACGATATAAATTGTAATTAAGTTTTATTTTGTATTTTTCTGTACAAACATTATCGAAACATTTTGAGATAACAATGGAATTTTTAAAGAAAATAACAGAATGGATGTAATCGACTGATGGTTTTCATTTAATGGATACCAGTTTAGTGATATCTAATACCGGTTTTTTTTTTTATTGTTATAGTGAATCATCATATAAATGCAAAGAATTTGAGCTAGTTATCTTTTAAATGGCGCCTCGTTATCTTATGTTCTAGATGTAAATGTTTTAAACGTATGTCTTCTGTAGATAAAATAATAATTAAGTAAATGTACATGTATTACTTAAAGTATTTTGAATACAATGGTGCCTAAATTATTTTGACTTTTCACTTGTGAACACAGGACGAAAACCATTCTTTACGCTTTAAGTAAAGATAGGGTTAAGATTTTGTTAAAACAGGAAATAGGGAAAAGGAATGAAGGAATGCTTGATTACGATCTTTCTATATGGTGCTTAAAAAAGTCAAAGGTGAATGAATTGTGTGCATGTTCCTATTCAATGATTTCCTTAAAAAGTCTTTTCATTTTTAACATATGAAAATGTAGCCAAAAGACATTTCTAATGTGGACTTCACTCTGTGAAAACTCATATTTATAAATAATTTTTAGTTTTGATCTAACCAAATTGTACACAAACATAGATGCAAAGTGTTAACTTTACTTAGAAGGACGATTGGCATCAGTCTGAGTACAACCAATCCGCTGGTTATACGAACCCTACAAGTAAGGCGATTTTTCCCTTAAATTTCTGCTCATATCGTTAACAATCGAGTGCTTGGTCCTTGTCTTGTAGTTTTGACTGTAGAAGAAGATAGCTTGTGAACCATATTCTATTCTTTTGTGATTAGCTTTAAGGCGGCCATCGCAATTTTCTCGGGATGTTATTTCTCTGTGTTGCCCTTGGTGCTGTTCGAGTTTGAAAATTAGTAACTGAAGGCTTGGGAGGAGCAAGGGGGGAGTTCTTATAGTTCAGAAATACAGAATCAACAACAATGAGGAAAAGTAAAGGTACTATTCGTGACATATTTAGTGTCTTGGCTGACATAAGTGAAACATCTATATTTTGGGTCCATTCGAACTTTTTCAACACTCTTTAAATGTTAATGTTTTCAATGTCTTCATTAACACTAGACTTTAAAGATCTGTAAAATAATATAATTTTGCATAAACACAGTCAACTTCGATGCTATAACTGCAATAAATATGGTCATAGATCTAAAACTTGTTTTTTAAAAACCACTGATTGTACTAGTAATTAAAAGTTTGTGAAGAGGATAATTTTATCGAGCTTGAACATGTATTTTTGTTAAATATATTGTGAAGTGTTGCATTTCAAACCGTTATTCTCCAAGCAATAACTCCATTGAAAGGTATCGCTTACAGAATTTAAAAATTGTAAAAGATAAACTAAAATTTATAAAATTGTTGCTCCCTCTGTTGCAGAAATATTAAAAGATAAAACTACAGAGTCCATATGAAACCTGCATCATATAAAACAGTAAGAAAAAACTACTATTGGTGGATGGAGATGGATTCACTCCTGTAAAATCAAAACATTCTCCCAATCGATTGCGTGATCTTGCAAAACAAAATGATTTCTCGTCAGATAAGGAGATGAAACACATCCCATCTTCTTTTCTGATGAGAAATCATTCAGCCAGTCTCACCAATTAGAACAACTTATAGAAAAGTATCATGCTTATATAATTTAAAAGTAATGTGTACAAATTAGCACTATTAGCGAAAGATTTTCAATCTATATCAGTCGTAGAATTGCTTAAAGCACAGAAGAGAATCCCAAAGATAAAATTTTGCATTTCAATAAATAATGTTTGTAATATAGTAAAGAAAATGAAAGGTTAAAGGTTTTTTTTGATAACGTTAAACACCTAAAAAGTGATACAATATAAAACATCCAAAAACGACCATACTATCAAAACAGTGTTAAGCTTATTATACTTCAGAATTTTAAAAATATAATTTCAAAGAAAAGTTATATCTAAATCTCACAACACTGTGCATTACAACAATATATTTTCTCTTCAGGAAATACAAAATAAACTTTTCAAAGCACATGACACGGAATTCTGTCCAGATGACGTGCATTATCAACTTGTCAAAGCTTTTACCTCATCCTTGGTTTTTATTTCGTTAATTATCTTTACTATATTTCGTAGTGATATTTTTCTACCTTTTTGGCACAAAGCCATTGTTGTTCCTTTTTCTAAGCCTGGAAAAACACTTTATTTAATCTTATTTTTAATTTTATTACCTTACCTAGCTAAGTTTGCAAAACTATGAAAAGGATGATTAAAAGAATAGACTCGTTTATCATCTTGAGTCGTATAAACTTCTCACTCATATTCAGTGTGGTTTCAGGCGCAACAGGAAATATTTAGATCACTTTGTTCGTCCAACATCATTTACTAGAAATGTCTTTATTAAGACAGCTTTCAGTCTCAATAATCTTTGAACTAAAAAGACCACTTGGAAGTATGACATACTTTTAGATCTACATAAGTCTTTATATTCTTCTCGAAAATAGAGAATTCCAAGTTCGGTTACGATAATGTTTTTTCTTATTTCTTTGATCAAAATATGGGTATCTCTTAATGTTGTAGAGTATCTGTTACTCTTTTTAGTATCAAAATTAACAGTTTAATCTAAAGTTTAAAATGATGAGCTAGTAAAGTCTCTTTTGGATGAGGATTTTTGGTATCTGTTGTAGAAGGGTACATATACCTGCTATTTAAAGACAATTTTGACTCAACAACAAAATACAAAAATTATTATAAAAAACGGATTTACCTTCTGTAAAAAAAATACTTCATGTATTTAGGCAACAAATGCAAAATCAATGAGAATCAAAAACTGTACATAAATGACAACTTTATTGAAGCTGTAAAAGAAGCTAATGATTTTAGAAATCATTTTTTAAAATAAAAAATCTGTGGGCTAAATGTCCAAAAGTATTAGATATTTTTAAAAATTTACTCAACACAAATCTGTGTATTTTTAACCAACATTACTCCATTTATACAAATGAGTCTTTACTTTAATAAAGGCGTGTCTTTGCAGTATGCAACAAAATCAGTTACAAAATGATTAAATCCGGCATTCGATTGTATAACCACTTCTTATCAAGAAGTCAAAAATAAAAAGGTTAGTGCAACTTTACCTTTAGGTATTTTTTAAAAACTGAAAATGGAGATATGTCGTTTATATCTTATTAAAAACACAAACTTAAAGATGACCCCCCCCCTTTTTTCTTGATAAACCAGATGTCTGGATTTTTCAAAAAATTAAAACAAGCCAAGAAGTTTATAAGCATATGATTATTTGCTATCATTAAAGAAAACTATGTTCGATAAATTTTTGCTATAATTTAATAGGAACTTCGTCAATGGTTTTCAATTTATACCCATGGATCTAAATATGGTGGCCTGGTAGCTCCCGCTGCCGTTGTTAAAAACAAAACAATTAGTTTTCATTTCCAAAAAGTGACTTCCCTAATTACAGCTGTGGTCAACGAAATTTAACCGACTTTACATTACATTCCAAAATCTCTTCATAACACTTCAATATTTTCTTACTCTTTACCCGTCCTTCGGACAAAAAAGAGGGTAAAAAACTGATTACCCATCAGTTAGTTCGTAAAATTCTGAGACTGAAATATCTATTACATATTTTAGGTTTTAATAAAATATTCACTATTCTAGGATACGTATCCATGGTAATATATATATTACAAAACATAATGCAGCATTATCAAAATCAATGACTTTTTCTTCAATTCCTTATATTGATTTAAAACCCGTGATATGCAATTATATCAATATTCAAAGGTCAAACAATTGAAGTTGAAAAAGAAACAGTAAGCTTCATTCAGTTCAACCCTGTCTGTGATTTTTTCCTTCATCGGGGATATTGTAAGCCTAGTATAAATAAGGCCCTCAAAACGTTGTATGGCCGTCATCACAATATTGTTGAAAAGAAAGAAGAACTGTATTCAAATTGATCCTAGATATTTTCAAATCTTACAGTTGCGTGTTCCTTTTGTTCTAAAATTTAACATATATTTGTTGGCTAGACAGTGAAAGCTTAGCATTCCAGACCAGCTGGTCTGACTTTTCTGATGAAAGTTCAAATTAAGCTTGTTTTTAAGGTTTTGACGTTGTTTTAAATATTGTGATTTGGACATGAACTTGCACATTTGTGTTTTATACTAAATTTACAAAATATTTAACAAAAATACCTGCTTAATTTTCATGTGTCATTTGTGCACATTAAGGAAATTCATTTCTCATCAGAGACATCAGGGTCCAAGAAAGTTGAAAGATAAAAAATAATCCAAACATTTGAAACTTAATAAATCCAAAGTTTCAAAATTATATAAATCCAAATCCAGCTAAGGAATGCTTTGCATGAGGGAACAAACCTTGATTTTAAATAAATTTCAAAAATAACTACAGCTGAAAAATTTTTATGAGAGGTACATTTTCTGACAGCACAAGATATTGAGCTAAGCTATGGATACCCTTGAGGAGTTTTACTCCACCAGCAGCGGTACCTCTCAGGGGTAGTGCATATTAAACAAAAATACCCCTTTAATTTTGATGTGCCATTATGGTTTTTTCCTCCTTTATTTAGCGCACCATTGAGACATAACTTTTTATTGGTAAAAATCTGATATAGTCCAAAACACATTATAATCACGAAGTTCCATCAAACTTGACCACAAGTATTGGAGAAAAAGATAATAATAATAATAATAATAATAATAATAATAACCTTCAGCGTAAGTGAGCTAACATGTATTATTAGTACATTTTGATTTGTATCAAATAGTCAGTAACACAAAACTTTAATTGTGTCTTGTCATAACAAAAAAAATAAATATACCATATATCATATATAAATAAAGGTAGCACCTCTCAAGAAAGTGGGTCTATTAAACAAAACTCAAACTCTAGCTTATCTTACGTAAAATACACATCAAGAAATCAAAGAAAAAAGTGCGGAAAGCTAATTATAACAACATGACATGATGAAAGCAGCATATGGTAACAATATATGACCCAGCCATTTACATGGTTTATAAAGAATGTCAGCTATCCAGTTTCAGGCAGAGCACAGTGAATCGTATGGCACATCAAAATTTAGCAGGTATTTGTGTCATATATTTACTACCCTTGAGCAGGTACCGCTGCCAGTGGAATAAAACTCCCCTAAGGGTATCCATTACTCAGTAGGCAGTAATTTGTGCTGTCAAAAATATACCATTTAGCAAAATTTTCAGCCGTCTTAATTTTTGAAATTTATTTAAAACTAAGGTATGTTCCCTCATGCAAAGCATTCCTTAGCTGGATTTGGATTTATATAATTTAGGAGCTTAAGATTTTTTTTTTTTTTTTCAACTGTTTGGAGTATGTTTTCTGGCATATTTCTATCAAACTTTTCGGCCCCTAGTGTCACTGATGAGGAATGATTTTCCGAAATGTACACATATGACACATCAAAATTTAGCAGGTATTTGTGTTATATATTTAAAAGCATTATATGGCACTTTTTGGTTCTTGTCTGAATAATGTTACTGCAAGTAACTGTAGCATTTTGTTGAATTGAAAAAAAAGGACAAACTTTCATTTTAGAACTTCTTTGAATTTTAATATGTATGTAGGAAAAACGATCAATTTTAAACGCATTAATGGTATTCAGGATCAATATATATGTAAATTACTCATCACAATCCATCTCTAATCAATGAAAGGCTCTAGAATTGATCAAAAGTAGATGAAGCCCAAGAAACTCTGCTGAAAATGTTTTGAGCTATACAACAGGATAGTCATGAAGCCATTTGAAAAGACAGTTCAAGTAAACATTTAACTAAAAGCCCAAATAAAACTGTTTACTTGAATAGTTAAGATATTGTGTAGACTGGAGTACTGTGGAAACAAGATAACCTCTAAAGTACTTAATATTTCTTCCCTTTGACACAAGTCTTTCCAATCTGGAATTTCTGAATGCCAAAAACTTAACGAATACTGCTGTTGTATGTAATATATAATAAGACAAATAACTGTTAAATTTTGATGTGCCATATGTGCACATTTTGGAGAATCATTCCTATCTAAATAAATTTAAATTCATCTGTGTAAACCAGTCATTCAATAATTTAATATTTTATTTTTCAACAAAAAAACCTTCAAAATCAAAACCAATTTTTTTATATAATAAATAAAATAACAATCATGTTTTTAAATTCAAAATTGCAAAGGTCCAAATTATGAAAATATTTATTCTATTTTATGAAAACGCCAAACTTTGAAAAAAAACAGTACAAAATCTTTATATATAGTCATTATAAAGAAGAAACAAGCTTAGTTCATAATCAAGGTCATGACCCTGACCTTTGCTTCATGTAGGAAAAATATTATAGAATATTAAAACATTAAAAAGTATAATCTACCTAAAAAATTTTAAAAAACGGTTTTTTATATGTAGATAAACAAAGGTCTAAAATAAGCCCATGACCTTGACTAATGCCTTTGATCTTATTTGATGTTATTTCAAGATAGGTTCTTGTCTTTTATTATTTTTACTATTAATTAATATTTTTATTTTATTATGTTTGCTTGATCCGGTATAAACAGGGAAGAATTGTTCTGTTTTTAAAGATTTCGGCAAATCCTTTTAGCACTATAATTTATTATTAATCATTTTCATATTGTTGATAAGTATGAAGTCACTGTATCCAAACTTATATTGGATATATTTGACTTACCATATTGTTCCTTTCATTCTCAAAATTGACTTGCAGGTGACAGGTGTAGCTAGCTATACAGGAGGTGCTTACCCTTCCAGAGCACCAGGCCTCACTTCCTTGATGGAACTAAATAACTAAATTTGCCAGCTTTCAAGGTTTTTATTTTGTTTTTGGGATTGTGATTTGGACAAAGACTGGTATGTTTGTTTTATTTCATTGACTTTTTAAAACAATTTTCTTCACTTTATAAATAGATTTGCATATAGATTTTACGTAACTGGTACTCCTATTTTCTGTTAAAGCAATACAATTGTCATATTGTAATTTTGTTCTATTTTCTGTGTGAAATATATAGCAACTGTGTCAAAAATGTGCATTGGCCATAGCAAAACCTACTTTTATGATTAAAAAAACTACTTTTACAATTAAAAACCTAATTTTACGATTCACAAACCTACTTTTATTGTCCTAATTCCTTATTAAGGCAATTGCACAAAAATTTATAAAACCTGGTTTTGTGATTGCAAAAGTAGGATTTTCTGGGTTATTAAGTAATACATAGATTTTTGAATATTAGAACTAGCTTCACAATTAAACTGGGTTATAACTTAATAACTTCATAACAAACAATAAAAGTAAAAAAAAGTTTAAGGACAAGTTAATCTTAAAATACTGGACATTTCTTGGAAGCAGGGGAGGGGAGAAATGCATTTACTGGAAAATGTATCAGTTTCATAAAAACCAAATCTAATAGGAATAGGCATCCAATGTTAACCATTAAGGTTTATGGTGATACTTCTTTCAAACACATAAAATTATTACATATGTATTTAAAAACAAAAACAAAACTATTTCATAATAAAATTAAATAATTTATTTATTTTTGTGACAAAAACATATCACAGAGTACAGATATTACATAAAGTAAGATAAATTAACATCTAAAACAGATTTAACAAATGGACGGACATAAGAATGTATTTGAGAAGTTAGTTGGTCACAATCAATTGCTCATGATTCTATTTACAAGTGAAGCAGATAAACAAACCAATAATAATCCTTTCTGGTCCCTTAGTAAATGTACCGGGGCACTATATGTGTGATCATGACTTGTATAATATGTACATTATACATCAAGTTCATCTTAATGCTAATTTTTTCTGATTTTTAGCACACCATCTGGTAACTTACATATTTTGTAAAGGGTGACAAAGAAAATCCTTTAATGGATTGGATCTTAATCCTTAAATGTTTCGCAAACTTTCAAAAAAAAAAAAAAAAAAAAAAAAAAATCTTATTCAAATAAGATCACAATACCAGCCATGAAATCGTGTTGTTAAGTTGTCAAGATAAAACTACAGAACAATTTCAGAAGATCTGTTATTCTAAAAATACTTTACAATATAAGAAGTAGATAAATTACCAAATTTGACATGCTAAAATGACTAAAACAATAGCTATGTTAAAGTAAATATCCACACAAACTTCTTCCAATTGTCCAATACTGCCATGACCCAAAGAAATTTTAAATATTGTGATTCTTAAACATCTTTGCAATTTTTAAATAACTTTAATTTTCCTGGATTTCAAAATTGCAAATTGTCATAAACTCTGTCTGAAGAAAATAATTGCAAAACTTTACAAAACTGCTTATTTTACAGAAAGTAAATGTCCAAAAATAAATGTTAATCTTTCTAGACAATAAGTTTTCAATGTCAGGAACTTTGTTTGTTATCCTTTCCACAAACCATTTTCTGTATAAACACTTACATACATGTAGAAATTATTTTCCTTTGGAGAGTCTACTTTTCTGCACTTTTTCTTATAATTTTTTTTCCTCGTTGAAGTGTTTTAATCTACATGCTAGATTTTCCCGCCATTTGATTCTGTAAAATTGTATTGAAATCACCAATAGAATTATAAACTCTCTTACTGATTGGCCGATAATCGCATTCCATCGTTCTTGCAGAAATGACTGATAATCAGTTAAGGATAATGATAAATGCTATAATAAAAATTTAAATATCCAAAATCATTTTCTATGTATTTTACTAAAACAATGCATATCTAAAAGGGCAAAAAACACAATCTCCAGTCAATGGCATAGAAGTTTTCTCTGACCCAATACCTAAAAAACTAGGAATTGGAAACTCTCAGAAATTTTCTTCAGAACAACAGTGTACATAGAAATAAAGCAGACCAATCAATTTTTCAGTTGTGAAAAAGTACACCAAGTTATACTGTTAAAATATTCCTTAGACATATATATATCTCAAGTCTTTCAGACATTTCTGATTACTACAGTAACTACAGACCATTATGTGTACATGTTCTTGAATTTCATGTGCATCACAAAAGTTTGTGGGTTTTTTTTCCAGAAATGAAGAAAGGTGAGAATAAAAATGCAATGCTGTGAAAATAAAATGTAAAGAAAAAATAGAATATTATGGGACTAGAACTGCTGTTAATTTTAATATAAAATAATCAGTTTTTCTTCCCTGTGAACTTTGACAGAAAACTTTTATAGTGTTAACATATAAACTTTGATCAAAGTTCTTATATCTAAGATTTTTATCAAAGTTTGATAGTGTAAACCAATTTTTTTAATCAATAGATCTTAGTGATACAATAGTTCTTGTTTTTAATGTTGTTAATTATGTTGTGGTGTGTGTTCTTGTTTTCAATGGCAATTGATAAATACATGTACAAATTATTCAGCTACCTGTACATACAGGTACCATATTTTCAATTCAACAGAATTCTTTTTCTGTATAAATTCTATGAATATTCAAGTTTAAATGTGTGATTCAATAATATGTAATCACTTATATCATGATTATACATATATATGATGATGCATAAATTATAAATAGAATAAGAAAAAAAGGATACAGTCTTTGGCAACAAAATTGTTCTGTTCATGATGCTGCCATTTCTTTTCCAAATTACCAAGCTGAAATGAAGACAAGTACTATTAATTGAAATATTTATTCATGAAACATATATATACATGTATATACATATCTAAATAACAAACATTAATATTTTCGTCATTCTTTGATATAATGACCACACAGGAACCCAGCATAAGCTTTGCAGGTCATTAAGCAAGCAAACTTAATTTTCTTGGAAAATTTGGGAGAAAATATACCAGGATAATAAAAGATTCTTTTACTGGATTCTATTGTAATCTGATTCATGTCCAATTTTAACACCATATTTGATCTGTCAGGATGTATAATTACATGTAGTACTGATCAGGTGACCTCTAAATAAAATGATTATGAATAGTTGAAAAGGAGCCATGTTTTACATCCAAATCAATTTTTTATCACATATCTAGGCAGCCAGTTCTGGGATGGTGGAAAAAAATCTGCAAAACTTCATCAAGCACTCTGAAATACTTTCTTACACTTCATGGCGGGCAATCACGTGACTTATGTGGATCACGCTTACACAAACAGAAGCTTGCTTCAAAGGTAAGTTGACGCTAGTTTAATATGATAGCGCGTGAATTTGAAAATAAGATATTGCCTAAAGAAGATGTACATATCCATTAAGTTTTGTTGCCAAAGGACAAAATTCAAACCCCCGTAGTTTCTGCAAACACTTCGACAAAGTGTCAAGCGAGTTACACTTTCGTGTTGATCACGCTCACACTCTTATGCAATCGCAGATGAAATTTAAAGAAATGACAAAAATTGTGCATTTTACGTGCAATTTGTAGCATCCATAATATTTTGTACAAAAAAGATAACCATTCAGCCAATATACATGTCAATTAATATTGTATATTGCCAGTGTTTGTCAGATTATGCAAAATGATCACACTTACACAAAGTTTATGAGTTGATCACGCTTACACAAAATTAAAGTTGCAAACCCTACTCTCTTTTTTTTTTTCGAAGATTTAGCTTTTTTCACAGTGTCATTTTCCTCAATTCATATTGGCTTTGCATATTTGACATGTGATTGCCCACCATGTGGCTTTGTCAAAGTGAGATTTGAACCTACATAAGTGTAGTTGGTAAGAGGTTTTGGGATCTGGATGTGCTCACTTTTGACCGCTCTGCAATTGATGCCTTACAGCCCTGAATAGGAAAATGATCTCTAACAGATAAAGGAATCTTTATTCTAAAAACATGTATATTATAACTGACATTTCATCATATAAATATGTTTTTTTTTAATTTGATACAACACTTAAATAAATTCTAGTTGTTATCAGTGATTTTAAATGTTTACTTCAAAGTATATAGACTGAAGATAAATGAATTTCTATACCTGTGTAAAAGTTTCATTTTCATTAAGTTGTGCTTTCTGGGATTCATATTTGGATGATAACTGCTGCATAGTCTTCTTAAATGTGTCTTTCCTCTTTTGCAGGGAAACCCGGTCATCTTGTAACCTCTGTAACAAAATGATTTAGAAATGAAAAATTCTCCTCTACTATGTATGTCAAATAATAACTAGAGCAGTCTTTTGAAAAACAAATACAACTTGTCTCCAACATCCCCTATGGGGACCAAATCAAAGTTTGTCCCCCGTAACCTTGACCTTTAACCTACACACCAATATTTGATAGGCAAAACACTGTTTATGTTGTTTAACATTTGTACCAAATTTGAAATAAATCCATCAATAAATGTGGAAGTTATGGAGTTCACACAATATCGGGATGGAAAAGGTGATTCTTATTACACACTAAACTTTTTAAATGGGGTTGGTTGGGGGTTAAAATTATTACAATTTAGAAAAACTGACATACTTTAAATCTTCCAAGTCATTTCCACCATTTAGTCGATCAGATTTGGGCATTATAAAGGTATTTGGTAACAAACTGAGAAAAAATTATAAGGAGAAGCATTAAAAGTACTTCGAATTTCTATGGAGGTAAGAAAAGTGGCAAAGTTATCGAGCAGCATTGTAATATAGTTTCCTGTAAATGAATACCGCCACTGTTAAACACATTCTATTGTAAGTGTCAAACGTTTGTTTGTACTTCAATTTCAGAATCTTAATAATAATCTAATGTCTGGCATTGTAAAAATAAAATTTGCATCTTTATTTCTTTATTAGTAACATTTGTTTTTTCTCTGATCTTTCAAATGTGAAAAAGAAGTTATAGTTATATATATATATATATATATATATATATAAGAAATGACATTGTTTTGGGGGCACTTCATGCTAGTATGATACGGGGTGTTCCGGGTACAAATTGCATGAAAAGCAAAGCTCTTCATGTTAAATTTGTACCCAGAACACCCGGTATCATACTAGCATGAAGTGCCCCCAAAACAATGTCATTTCTTATATTTACAATTTATTTCTTACATCTAATCTGCTATGTGGACTTAAAACTATTACTACATTTCATTTTTGCTTATTTACTACCCCCGTTTGTTTTAGTGCATCGCGGAACCCATCTATCGCATCTCCACAAATGATGACGTCATTGATAAGTGGGATGACGTCATTGACAAGTGGGATGACAGGCGACCCCGCCTACTTCCATTGATGAAAAAATAACTAATCCGTTAAATGGAATACAGTTGTTTTAATAACAGAATTAAACGATTAAATTTTGAAAATATTTAACCGTTACATTTGCATATTTAAATTTCAAGTACAGTTTGAAAAAGAAAAATTAGAAAATACACCAGAAGTGTGGGAACTTACTTGTCGTTTAAGGGTAAGTGACGTTTTGAGGTATTGACATATTGGTGATTACGCGGTACTGTTGAAACAGTTCAAAAAGGTCAAACATACGTTTTCATAGCCGTATGAAGCAAATTTTCGATAATGTTGAGAAATAGCTTTCATAGGCGGAAAGTGGGTGCTATTGTAAATACATATACAATAAAGAAACAACTCCAACAGCAATATTTATGCTAATTGCTTATTAAAAGCCTCCACTCCACTCCCCCCCTCCTCCTAGAAAGATAGATATAAACCTTTTTCTTTTCTTCCGACTGCTGTTTTAGTTTTTCTAAATCAGAATAGATAACCAGATCTCTTTCCATTGTAGCATTTTTTTCTCTTAGCATGACTAATTCAGTGTTTATTTTTTCTTCCAGTTGTTCCACTTTCTGTAAATCCTGTTGTAGCTTGTCACTTTCTAAAATAAAAATCATATATTCTGTCATACAAGCTGATTGATACATTAATATGCCTTTTTTTTATTTTATCATATTTTTTTTTATTTATTTTTTTTTTTTACTTATTTATTTTTTTTTTGACAAATTTCCAAAAAAAAATTCAATTCACAATTTGTTTTAGATACAAGAATTATGAGCTTAATCAGAAAGTCTGTAACATGAAATAAAAAAAAACTTTTCCTTTTTTATGTATCTTAAAGTTATGCAAGATCTCCAACATCAAATTTTCTTGGTACAAAATCAATGAATTTTTAAGAGACTCACAGACCCTATGAATCAATGACAAACAAAACAATACATGTATCGTTAATTTTTACCTCCAGCTAAACTCATTGTAGTTTGTTCGGATTTTTGCATCTCATCTTCTTTGAATGCAAGGTCATCTTTCATGGTTGCTAATTCTTGTGGTGTTGGAAGATGAGAAAATCTACTCATATTCTGAAAAAAAAAAAATACAAATGAACAGCTTGTAAAAACTTTGATATCTTTGTTTATTTTATAGCTGTTTTTAAGTAAAAAAAAAAAAAAAATAAAAATCAAGAATTCCATGGATTTAAATGTCTCGTGTGGTTAGTTTTTGTTCAAATAGAAAACATAAACTTTCACATTTTGACACTCCACCACCGGCGCCTACGACACCAGAAAAGTAACACCTAAATCTCGTCTTATGGCAATGCCAGACTCAACAAAAATAAACTAACATAACTAATAACAAAATAGTACATAATGTTTTTAATGTTTCTGAAACAAAAAAAATCAAAGCACCAGAGGTGCCGTACGAACAGAGAGCATGGAAACGCAAGAGGCTTTGAAAGTGAGTGTAGGTAGTATTACAATCTGCCTTATCCCATTCCATTCCTATGCGAGCAAGGTTGTAAAACACCATATGGAAGGGGAGTAAGAATTCATGACTGGAAAAGTGTCCATTATATTTTTTGTATTAGTGTTGGCAAATTACCACATTCAGAAGAGTCTGTGCTGAAGCAAGGTCCTTTCACATTCCAAGCATTTCTCCAAGACAAAAACGTTCATACGTAACATTTTTAATTAATTACACAAACAGAAAGATGTTTTTATGGTGTCATCAATCGTTATATTTCTCAATAACGACAAAACGGTTCCGGGACATTTCGGCCCATAAAAAAACGGACCATGACAATATCGGCCTATAGCCAAATCGGCCTATAACAAAATCGGCCCATGAAATAAATGCCTTTATCAAAGATTGCTACTCATTTTGTTTATTTGCATTGTTGTGCATAAACATGTGTTAGTATTATTATGCTTTGAAACATGTAAATTTCAGTAAGTTTATTCAAAGCAATACAAGAATTAATTCAAATTATCATTTCTAATCAAGTCTACCACTAATCTATTAAAACTCAAATAATGGATTATATATATGTCTCATTTTTTTTAAAATGAATAATTTAAAGACAGGAAGGTGTACCTATACTTTGTTTTAATCTTAAAATTTTTTTTGAAAAATAGATAATCTTAATTATAATCTTAATTTAATATTTGTATTATTATGATGCTTTAATTACATGTAGTGTGTAAAGAAAAATAACCATTAGAATGAATTGAAAAGAAAGATCCTTTTCTTGTAAATATAATTTGTCTTTAAAAATCCTGATACTTTAGTGTTTTTACATAATTGTAGATTCATACAAGTTACATTCAAACTGTCTTTCTTCTACGCTATTTGCACGAACTAGTTCAGATCGATCAGAATCGACGAGTCTTACAGTCATGAGTAACTCTGACTAAAACATTTGTGAACGGAGTGTGTGCATCATTTATAGGTTGATCTAATATGAAATAAAAAATAATAATTTCTTTTAAAAATAAAATTAAAACCAAGGCATAAGTCATGACAAAGTTGTCCAAATTTAGGTGTATTAAATATTTTGAATATATTTTATTATGGGCCGATATTGTCATAGGCCGATATTGTTATAGGCCGAAATGTCCCGTAGCGCAACAAAACAACTACAAATGATGGTTGCAAAAAACTGTTTATGCCGCGAATCAAGGACCATCGCGAATTTAGGACCAACGACGATATACAAAATACACGCCACCTACCGAGGATTTACCCTAAAGCTTTCCATGTAAACTTCTAGAGTACATCTTGCACAATCGACAGGAACTTGTGAAATCTCTCAGCAATAGCTTTTTCCGGTCGATTTCACAATGCTGCTCTCAAAATCGTGTATATCATTTTTACGCTACGTCGACAAAATTAAAATGTAAACATGTCTACATCAGATATAAGTCAAATTTTGTTGGGGCTTCGAGGAGGGGATGGGAAGGGAAACGAATGAAAACAAATACATTCCTATAAACATGACATTTGCTATCGTGCATGTAAGACATGATTTCTTTACAGCACTTTCCGCAACCTATACTTTTACTTACACACTCAAACTTCGGGTAATGTTAAAAAAATATTGCTTTATTTACTGTGGTTCACTCTTCTCGCCAAAACGCATGCTACCAAGAAATGACACGTCATATAATTCATCCAATCAAAAGAGACCGTTTAAATTATGGGATATCCGTGAAAATGTTGCGAAAATAGGTCTTTGTTTACATAAACTGTTCATGTATTCTTCCGCTGCGCCGCATTGTATCCTTTCCACCAAAAGTTTCTCCACAGAATCCATGTATAAATTTTATTTTCAATACCACATACATTCATTATTGTGCGGTTACCCTCAGCACGTACTTATCACCCGCAAACTACCGTACTATATTCCACATATATTGCCCAAGGATTTGACATAGCGGTGACATAGCCCGTCCGATTAAAAAAAAAATTGAATTTCTTCACTGACATTAGGAAAAATGTTTCGTTTAACATTTCCCTGTTTTGGGTTTACTTGCCCCCATCTATGAACATCTATGTCACCCTGTATCCCTATCCCATTTTAAAGATATCTACGATTTCCTTGCCAAATGCTTGCGACGTATGTGACAATACATCACAGAGATTCCTCTCTGTTCGTAAAAATTGTTGCTTAAGTCAAAATAGATTGACTGTAATTAAAAAAATATCTTTAATGGCTAAAATAAATAAGTTTGTGACATGAATACTGTTAAAAAATGTTGAAAATTATTGACAGTTTAACTAAGTGTAATATAAAAGTTTTAATCAAAAGTAAACAATTTTAAACAAAGAATATGAATGCTTGTTATATCCAAGGCGTGTTCAAGTCACTGGTTGCTCGCCACTACACTCACGCATACAATTTTTATGTCTATTGAACAGACGCAAGTACTAGCGTTGCATTCAAAAAGGTGACCATCGGTGAAGAAGAGACTAATATTGTTAAATAAATTGTGATTGACCAGCCAAGTATTGATTTATCCTTGACTTCCACATCATATTTAGACGATGAAAAACAAGTCGTTTCATTTTTTATTGATAATACAGGGTATGTTAAATAGTTCTATCTTTTTTTTTTAAAAAAATGGTCATTTAATTTTGGGTTCTTATATACCCGTGGTCAGACACCGATAAAATCCCCCCAAAAAACTTAAAAACATACTCATATCATGCATCTTCACAAATGTTTGAAATAATTCAAACGTTAATATCTTTATTTAACACACTTTCACTCACAAAAAAACAATACTGCAGGTTTTTTTCAGAATTCACTAAGATCATTTCCTTAATGTTTGACACTATGACGCCATCTTGAATCTAAGGCGAACAACCTTAAAATATTGATAGCTTTCGCACGCTTGCGCTTGCACATACAACCAATCCTGAACGGTTAGAAGTCAATGCGATCGCGTATATATGCACTCTTGAACGGGCCTCTGGTTGCTTGACACAGAAGACACTGCAGTGTTATATTAAAGATTCTATGTCGACAGACTAGATGGATATCTCCAATCAAAAAAGAGATGGTAAGCTTTTTGGTTTTCATTACAGCAAGTGGTTCTATTCTAAAAAAACATTTAAAAAACTTCTCTTTAAAATCTTTTACATTTTTTATAATTCAACCTACTTATATGCTAAAATGCAGTATGATTACTTTAACAGGGAGAATATTGATGCAGCTATCAAAATTTTTATTGCATATGAAGTAAATATAGTAATTTGTGCTGTGATATTTTTGGATAATTGAAACTAAACCAGTGTAATGACATTCATGTTGCAACTCAAATTGCCTGTATGATGTAGTGAGAGAGAAAAATCAAGTTTTTCTAAGAAATGCCTGAACCTTTTGTGGTATAAAATGTGTTTCAAAGAATAATGCATTTTATTATTTCAGTTGTTTCCAATAGAGTATGATGTTCTTATAACGAACATGATGTTCTTATAACGAACATGATGTTCGTTATAACGAACATGATGTTCTTATACAGAGTATGATGTTCCTATACAGAACATGATGTTCCTATACAGAGTATGATGTTCCTATACAGAGTATGATGTTCCTCTACAGAACATAATGTTCCTATACAGAGTATGATGTTACTATACAGAACATGATGTTCCTATACAAAGTACCGGTATGATGTTCCTATACAGAACATGATGTTCCTATACAAAGTATAATGTTCCTATTCAGAGTATGATGTTCCTATACAGAACATGATGTTCCTATACAAAACATGATGTTCCTATACAGAGTATGATGTTTCTATACAAAGTATGATGTTTCCATACAGAGTATGATGTTCCTATACAGAACATGATTTTTCTATACAAAACATGATGTTCCTATACAAAGTATGATGTTCCTATACAGAACATGATGTTTCTATACAAAACATGATGTTCCTATACAAAGTATGATGTTCCTTTATAGAACATGATTTTCCTATACAGAGTATGATGTATTACTCACCCTACTTATGTGTTCCAACAGACTAACAATATTCTGTTCCAGATGAGATATTCTTTGCTAAAAAAAAAAAAAAAATATATATATATATATATATATGTGGTAAATGACAAAAAAATTTGTATTTATTAAATTTTATATTTGAGTAATTAAGGTTTTACATGCTTCATTAATATCCTGACACTTTACTTGCTTAAGGTAAACAGGCAACTTTTTATTCCAGGTTAATAGTAAGGTTGGTTTTCACATTCTAGTCGGGTTTCTTTAAACGATATTGAGACATCACCAGTTTAAGGTAAAGATACAGAAATGTATTTCAGATTTATAATAAATGGGTAATCTGGTATTTACATTACCGTAAAAAAATTTATACGATTCATTCTTCCTTGATAGACATAACCATGCTGCTTTAGATAAAGTTGCTCAAATTTAAACATTTACATGTGAGAAAGATAGAAAACATAACATATAACATATTTAACTAAATATAAGTATTTGTATACACCAAAAGTGATGTGTTTGTTTTAACATATACATAATTTACTTACCATTTCTTGAGCTTTTGTTTCTTGAAATGAATTCAGAAATTCTAAAATAAAAAAGGAAGAAATATAAATAATCAGTTCTTTCCTGTAAGCTTTGACAGAAAACTATGATTGTATTAACACATAAACTTTGATCAATTTTTTATCCAATTTTTTTTTATATCAAAGTTTGATAGTAAAACTTAACATTATAACATTATAATTAATGATTTTTCAATCTAATAAATACTTTGAAAAATTGGCTCTGGTATTATTTACTCAATACATTCTGCCATGGGGCAATCACACACTGAATGGAAGTGAAATTTTTACAGACTTTATTTTCATATGCATGAATCAATAAACTACCAAATCAAATCTTTAATACCTTTATTTAACTGGCTCCATTTATTGAAATACGGGGTTTCTGATTTCAGAATATTTTTGCTTGCAATTATCACATAATGTATGACGAAATGACATAATTTGTGTTTTTAAGAGACACTAAAAAATTTCCTTTTTTGTCTCTAAAAAAGCATTTTCTGTTGCAGAAACCTTGGCAAACAGTTTCTTGAAACTCACAACATCGGTCAATGTGTGAGCAAGTTTATCATTTAGCCTGTAAAAGGTCTCTGGTATTCAAGTTTCCCCCATGATTTCAGAAATAAACACCTTGATATGAGTAAAAGAGTCTTTACAGATGTAAAAACACCTTTATGCCACTCCAAGGTTTTTTTGGAATTCTACAATGTCTTTATTGTATATTAGAAAACATGATTTTAGTTTTACTGATTTAAAATTACTGAAAATTTTTTCAAACTTGTAGTAATTTATCACAAAGTTAAAAATCAACAACAATAGATGGAAAATGTCATATGACTGACCCCGGCTGGGTCAGACCAAGACTAGAAAATTGGCAACTTTTCTTTCACCAAACACTCTACATTTAGAAATTAGTCATTTGGTCTTTCGGAGACCTAAAAAACCGATGTCCCATGTCACAGCAGGCATGACACACTAAAGAACCCTCCACGCACATTGTCCTTGCGCATTGCAAAGGTCGAAATTTTTGCCACTTCATCAATAGCTAGTGATATCTCGATATAAGTGAAATATTCTTGATTGGGACGTAAAAGCCCATTTAATCAATTTTATTATTTATATTTCAATGCACAAGATTCATGCATATTTGTAGCAAAGACATTAGATCCTATAATTTTATATTACAAACCATCTATAGTTTCTTCTCTCTTCTTTAATTCTTTATATTTCTGATTTCTTTCACCTAAAAATAACAATAAGAGAATTTTGAAAGCTTTAAATAAAAAAAAATCTTTCTTCTTGTGCAAAATTACTGGTTCCTATCAAGAAATTCAGTGAAACCTATTATAGTAATCGCCTCTATATAAAATCCACCTGTCCATTAAAAACCAATATTTTGAGTCATTTCATATAAAAAAGGTAATTTTACATTAAAAATACTGCATTTTCCAAGATGTAAGGATTTATATACATTAAAATGATTTGAATGTTGACTAGATCTTGCATGAATATTCTTGACCCATGTTACAATATATAATTTAAATAGAGATAAAAAAGGTTTTTCTCAATACATTAATCAATCCTAGTTTTAAATTATCTTAAACCATAAATTAACCCACCTTATTTTTCAATTGTTATTTTTAAAAATTTACCTTGGTTTTCCTCAATGTCAATATCCAGTTGTCGAATTTCTTCTTGCATGGATTCAATTTTTTCTCTAATTTCATTTGTTCTAAAATCAAAATTAATTAATTTTATTAACTATCAGTTCATATTTTTTTAAAAATAAATGTAATAATTAAGTATTGCTGATATACATGTACAAATATGATTTTTTTATTACATTTTTCATATACATCATAATTTTTAAAATAAAAAAACAAAAAACAAAAAAAAAACATGCTCTTGACATCAACATCGATTCTTTAATAGATTGATTAATATTTCTTAATTCAAAAGTATCTATAAGTATTTAGTTTTTTCCTATTGCATTACATTCAAGTAACAGTAACTGTTTACAACAACAAAGATGTCTGAAGTGAAAAACTTATTACAAGATGGCGTCATCCTTCAACTTCGATAACTCAAGCACCCTGATAATTCGAAGTAAACACCAAAGTTCTGTGCACTGAGTTATTAAAGTTTTACAGTACTGTACAAAGTATAAAGTTTGATCTTATTTACACAAAAACTTTACCAAGGGAAAAATATGTAAAATTTAATGAAATTAGATGTTGATTTGGGAAACATCTTTCAGCATCATATTTGTGACATCATACTGATATCATCTTTCATCACTTTATTCAAATAAGTGGGGCCTCGGTGGCCGAGTGTTCAAAACTGCCCACTTATGGATCACAGTGCCTCTCTCCGTCTGGGTTCGAATCCCACTCAGGACAGATCCTAGTATGAGAAAGTTTGTCAGTTCGCTTGTGGAAGGTCAGTGGTTTTCTCCGGGCACTGCGGTTTCCACCACCATCCCAGAACTGACCCCCTCAAAATAAGTGAAAGATTCTTGACTGGGGCATAAAACACCATTACTCCACTCCAATCCATCAAAGAAGTGAGGCCAGGTGCTCCAAAAAGGTATGCACCTTCTGTCTTAGCCGAAAAATCTATGTCCCTTATATAAAAACTTTAATCAACTTTTACGTTTGACAAAGATTCTTTTGTTCATACTAAAACAAGCAGATACTGGCACTAATCAAGCCAGTGGTATGACAAATGACAATACTTGAACATTTACTTCAAGAGTTTACCTGAATGCCACTTCAAGTAACATTTCTAAATACCAATGAGTTTACCTATGTCTTTAAACTTTAAAGTGTTTGGGGTTATCTCAGTGAGCAGAGTGTGCATGTTTTAGAATACAGCCCTAAATCATTTCTCTCCCAAGGTTTCCATTGGAAACTTTTGGAATCGAAATTGACTCCTGAATATTAGAGAAGTCGTTCTGTTGACCCTTGAATATCAAAAGGATGAATGAAAGTCCTGTCTACTTAAGCAAACACAAAAATACTAAACAAACTTACTGTCTCTCTAAGCTGGCGATTTCTTGATTATCATCTTTAACTTGTTTGAGTAACTTTTCACGTTCTTCTGCTGGAGATGATTTCATTTTTGCCTCTTCCATTAGACTGTCTCGTTTTGATTCAAGTTCATTAAGCTGCTCATAAAGTCGAACTAAATACAAAATATATATGTTAAATGTGAATTTTTTTGTCTGTTTCCAGGTCCGTAAAGTGTTGCAGTTTACTGGATTATGATACTGATCTGCTCGAGACTGAGCTAGTCTATTCACTTTCCATGTATGAGTCAATATAAGTAAGCAATAGGAGTAAGCTAATCAAAAAGTTTTGTACACTCAGTCACGCATTTCATGAACATGAGTAAAAACTTGTTCCAAATAGCTAAAATAATTGCAACAATCAGCAACTAAAGACAAAAACCAACTTAAAATCATAAAAGACAATTTTGCCAGTTTTATGAAGGATTGTATAATCTGATATACATTTTACAATTAAACCATCAAAAATGCACTTCCAAAGAAAAAGGTTCCAATGCACAAGACTTATATCCTGACTGGTTCTCCATGATGTCTCTAGGAAAAACCAACTTTTCATTCATTCATTCATTCATTCATTCATTCATTCATTCATTCATTCATCATTCAATCAATCGGTTCCAATCGACAAGACTTCCATACATGTAAATCCTGACTGGTTGTCCATGATGTCTCAAGAAAATCCTTTTTGTGAATACCAACTTTTCAAAGAATAAAAAAAAAAAGGTTCTAATGGACAAGGCTTCCATACATGTATATCCTGTGTGAAGATATAACAATTTTATTGCAATTTTTTAAGCTCGACTGTTAGATTTGAAAATGATAAGCAATAAAAAATAAATATACTGACCTGCTTCTTGCTTTACTTGAGACATTGCGAGTTCCTATAAGGTAAAAAGAGATCATTCTAATAAACATCAGGCTATATAGAATTTTTTTTTAATTTAAAGAAATGGAGTGGAGTCAAGATTCATTCACTTATAGGCAGTCAGTTCTGGATGGTACAGGGAAATTAAATGTCAGAGAAAACTACCAAACTTTGGCAAGAGAACTGGCCTATTTTCTCACCCTGGGATCTATGATATAAAAATGTTAAGAAACTGCATATTACATCATTTACAATTTTTTTTTTTTGTCTTGTTGGTGTTTGTAACAACTCAATGACATTATGGTCTTCAGCACCATACTAAAGTCCCCTCTGATCTGATTTTAATTCTGGTTGTTCAAAGCTAAGACAGCTTTACCAGTTTGTTTAAGGCTTTGATAGGTTTACCATTTTGTTTCAAAGCTCAGATAGCTTTAGCAGTTTGTTTTAAGTCAGTTGAAAGCTCAGATAGCTTTACAAGTTTCTTCAAAGTAAGTTCAAAGCTCAGATAGCTTTACAAGTTTTTTTCAAAGCTCTGATGGTTTTACCAGTTTGTTTAAAGCTCTGATAGCTTTACCTTTTTGTTTTAAAGCTCAGATAGCTTACCGGTTTGTTAAAAGTTTGTCCAAAGTTCAGATAGCTTTACCAGTTTGTTCAAAGCTCAAATACCTTTATCACTTTGTTCAAAGTTTAGATAGTTTTACCAGTTTGTTCAAAGCTCAGATATCTTTACCAGTTTGTTCAAAGTTTAGATAGCTTTACCAGTTTGTTAAAATCTCAGAGAGCTTTACCAGTTTGTTCAAAACTCAGACAGCTTTCTTTACCAGTTTGTTCAAAGCTCAGACAGCTTTTGAATAAAAGAAATATTTAGAAAAATCCATGTGACTAACAATTATGGACCAATAGTAAATGAATGATGTGCATTTCATACAATAATATCAAAGTGAATAATGCAAAAATATGCACATCATCCATTTCAATCATTTCACAATACTTGAATGGAAATAAATAAGGATTTTGCTTTAAACATCAAACATATCATAAATTCTCATCTCAGTTAACAAACCTCTTGACTGCTTTCTATCTTAGAGTTTATAACATCTAATTCTTGTTGTCCTTTCTCTAACTGCCTTAACATGTGCTCGTTCATATCTTTAAGTTTGAAATATTTGCCCCTCATTTCCTGGTTCTATAAACAATTAAAAAACAAGATTCATACAAGATTTATCAGTGAATTTACATTTAAATACTTTACTATTTCCAGAAGCATTCAATAAGAATATCTAAAACTCAATAATTAATATATAAATAAAAAATTCAAAGCTGAGAACAATAAAAGTAATTGTCAGAAAGAAGGCATAGCTCACCTGTATATATTATCCATCAAAAAGAAAAAAAAAATTAGCATCTGTTCATCAAGAACTTTTTAATTAAAAATGTATCAAAGAATACTTATATATGTGAATACCTGTGCTGAGGATATGATATAAATTCTGACACCTGTATTTCATAGATTCACAGGTAAGATCAAAATACAGGTGAAAATACAGGACTGATAACTAATGTGGCAACATCAATTCAAAATCATAATCGGACATTAGTTGAAATAAATTGGTGCTCTCGATGTGATTTATCAACTATGATCAGCTAAGACTATTATGACATATTTTTAAAGTGAATTTTTGCGTTTGACTTATCAATTAGATGTACATATATCATTGATAGACCCACTTAGTATTTATATACTTGTTTATTTATGTATCTGCACATAATTCTTTTTCCTCCTGGTATGATCACATATATTTTTTTTTCGTCACTGCGTATGCTCAAAGACCAGAAGAGGGTCAAATAAAAACCAAAATAAAAACAGTAAAATAAGAATTCTGTAAAGCTACTTTCTTATACCCATTTTCGATAATGAGAAAACATAATTGATTACTGTTATTGGGAGGGTTCAATATGCCATGAATCATTTGTTTCCAATTATTTCCTTCATCAACACTAATAACTGTCAT
Source organism: Tegillarca granosa (assembly GCA_029721355.1). Taxonomy (NCBI): domain Eukaryota; kingdom Metazoa; phylum Mollusca; class Bivalvia; order Arcoida; family Arcidae; genus Tegillarca; species Tegillarca granosa. The sequence goes on along the minus strand of CM056598.1, from coordinate 27,052,823 downwards.
CAATTGATTCTTACAGAAATCAATAGCTATATAAATGTCACTTACCATGTCATTAACGAGATTATCAGCCATTCTTTTTTCCTGATCAAGTTCCTGTTCAATCAATCTGACCTGATCCTCCTTCCTATTAATCAAATAAGAAAAAAAACATCAATTATTTTCTAAATAGTTCTTATATTTTGTTGAATTGTTTTACTTCTGTATTAAAAAACAAACATAACTCCTTATTATAACATTTATTATTATTACTTGAAAAATGTGCATTGTTTTCATAGACAATAAAGTCATTGATAGTAATTTAAAGTATAGCAGTCAACATTCTTTCACTTAAGAATAGTATACCAGTAAGGTCTTCAGTTCAGAGATGATCGAGGAAACAAGTGTGCTCAAAAAAGACCACTGAACTTTCAGCAAGTCAACTGAAAAACTTTTTCTTACCAGGGTTTGTCCAGAGTGGTATTCAGCACACTTTCAACCAGTCCATATTCCAAGACGTATCATGGTGGACTATAAAGTTGCTATATATGTTGTACTAGAAGTAACTTGACTCCACTAAATAAGTCTTAAAAATATTTACAACTTATCTGTATTTAGTATTTAAATTTGATCAATCAAGGTCATGACAATATGATTTGAATTTTGTTTTAGTTTTTGAACATAACAATGAATTTATATTGTATCAACTTACTCTTTCTTTATTTCAAACAACTCTTCAATTTTCTTGGCCTCTCTTTCATTACTGGCCCTTAACTATTGCAAACAAAAAGGATAGACATAAATGAGTTAGTATACATTAAAAAGTGAAACCATCAATGGGAACCTAAAAAGGTGGTCCTTATGTACAGGTGGCCTGTATATTATAGAAATTCAGTTCTAGTAACATTGTTAAAGATTGTATGAAAATTTTTTTAGAAGCTTTCACATGCAGATGGCTAAAATCAAGAGATTTCTTAAAATGCAATGTGAGTTAGGGAGACTATGTAGATAGCTAAAATCAAAGAGATTTTTTCAAATGCTTTGTGAGTTAGGGGGACTGGAGCAATATGAAATCCACAGAAATACCATGTAGCTTAACTGGGGTCACATCAAAACCCATAAACTTTAAACCATGACCTTAACCACTTGGGAAGGCATCAACATATTTCTAACATAAAAATTTAATTTAACTACTTGCCTCTTAAATTGATTATTAAAAAGTAAAACACTGATACGATTTTGAAGTCAGAATATTTTCAAGAAAATATAAATTTATTGTTTTTGAAATGTACTGCAAGAAAACTGACACGGGTATCATGACAGAAACCTTTTAAGATTGAAATAGCTTGCACCGCTCTTTATTTGAATTTTTCTATCTGATTTTTTATGCAAAGATTTGTTACCTTTGTCTGGAATACATAGAGAAAACTATGATATTTAGAAAACAAACTTTTACACACTAGGATCTGCCCAAGTGGCATTTGAACCTAGGCGGAAAGAGGCAATGAGGCAATGTGATCTGTTAAAAAAGCTGAAAGAGCTTTTGAATATTTGAAAATGTTTGAATAGTAACTTACATCATTAAGATCAAATTCCACATCCTGAATATCTTCATCTGTAGTTAATTTATCTACTAACTGTGGGGAGAAGAAGAAAAAAAATATGTAGAGTCTTTTATAGTCATATTTACTTACATATCAATAAAATTTAAAAAGTAATTGTATTATACTATAAATTAACAATAAGTTAAAGATATCTTAAAAATTTATTAAATAATTTTACTTTTTCTTCAATACCATTGGTAGAGTGCTTGCTCAGTAAGTGGAAGGTCATGGGTTTGATCCCCGACCTGGTCTGACCCAAGACTTAAAGTGGAAAGTGACTGTTCTTTCACCAAGCACTCTGCATTTCCAAATGAAAGTCATGGTTCTTTTGGATAGGAACTTAGAATGAAAGAGGTACTGTGTCACAGTAAGCATGGCACAATAAAGAATCCTGCCATATTATGCCATCAGCGCAATGCACAGGCAAAATATTTTGCATTTTCACCTATAGCTGGTGACATCTCAATATAAGTGAAATTTTCTTGACTGGGATGTTATACACCATTACTCAACTCAACTCTTCAATACCATCCTGCTTATATGGAGACTTTTACAGTAACAGACGCTAAAAAAATGTATCTAAGTGATTGTTTTTAAGAAAATGTGAAGTGAGTGTTTTATCTACTCCTACTTACTACAATATTGTACCTTGCTCTCACGACTCTCAAACAGAGGCCATATTACTTTATTTCTACTGGTCTAAATATATATTTCTGTGATGTCTATTTCAAGTCAATCATTGCTTATTCTTTCTGATTCCATATATCCATTCTTAAGATGTTTGAAACAGACTATACTTACTGTACTGTATTTACTAATGTTCTAATGACAGAGTTTTAGCTGTGAAGTTTTATAAATAGATTATACTTACTGTATTGTAATCACCCAATTCTCCCTGTAAATCTCGTATTTCTGATGCAAGAGTTTCGGCTCTGAAAATTTAAACAGAATTCATAATAAACAAGAATTCATGGAATAAATGTCTCGCCTGGTTAGTTTTTGACTTTAACATAAACTTTTACATTTTGACACATCGTCGTGTAAGTAACACCTAAGTATCGCCTAATGGCCAGGCTTGACAAAAACAGATGTACACTATATGTTCTTTCAACAAACAAACAATAATAACTAAAAGAAATAACTTAATTTAAATCAATGTTACAGGATATACCATCCTAAAACTACTGACCAATCAATTTACAATAATATAAACTCAGAAAATTTTTGAAAGATGCAAAATGTAGAAAAAGTTTATCATTTTATCCTTTTTTAATATCAAAAGTTTACTTACCTTTTTTCATATGTCAGGTAGGTAGAATTTTCATCAGTAACATTTTCTATATCTTTATTCAGTTTGGCATTTTCGGCAAGCAGTTCATTAATTTTTCCTCTGTAAATTTACATAAATACAAAATAAATTACTATAATGAGGTCAAACAATCAATATTCATGTCTATTTACAAATGTAGTTATAAACTATTCATGTCTATTTACAAATGTAACTATTAACTATTCATGTCTATTTACAAATGAAACTATAAACTATTCATGTCTATTTACAAATGTAGTTACAAACTATTCATGTCCATTTACAAATGTAGTTATAAACTATTCAGGCCCATTTACAAATGTAACTATTAACTTTTCATGTCTATTTACAAATGTAGTTATAAACTATTCATGTCTATTTACAAATGTAGTTACAAACTATTCATGTCCATTTACAAATGTAGTTATAAACTATTCAGGCCCATTTACAAATGTAACTATTAACTATTCATGTCCATTTACAAATAACTATTAACTATTCATGTCTATTTACAAATAACTATTAACTATTCATGTCTATTTACAAATATAGCTATTACCGGTAACTATTCATGTCCATTTACAAATGTAACTATTAACTATTCATGTCTATTTACAAATATAGCTATTAACTATTCATGTCTATTTACAAATGTAACTAATAACTATTCATGTCTATTTACAAATGTAGCTATTAACTATTCATGTCTATTTACAAATGAAACTATAAACTATTCATGTCTATTTACAAATGTAGTTACAAACTATTCATGTCCATTTACAAATGTAGTTATAAACTATTCAGGTCCATTTACAAATGTAACTATTAACTTTTCATGTCTATTTACAAATGTAGTTATAAACTATTCATGTCTATTTACAAATGTAACTATTAACTATTCATGTCCATTTACAAATAACTATTAACTATTCATGTCTATTTACAAATAACTATTAACTATTCATGTCTATTTACAAATATAGCTATTACCGGTAACTATTCATGTCCATTTACAAATGTAACTATTAACTATTCATGTCTATTTACAAATATAGCTATTAACTATTCATGTCTATTTACAAATGTAACTAATAACTATTCATGTCTATTTACAAATGTAGCTATTAACTATCCATGTCTATTTACAAATGTAGCTATTAACTATTCATGTCTATTTACAAATATAGCTATTAACTATTCCTGTCTATTTACAAATGTAGCTATTAACTATTCATGTCTATTTACAAATGTAGCTATTAACTACAATTTTACAGATTTACAGTAAAATCTCAATTAACAGCTACCATTTCTCCTGTAAGGTTTTGGCATTATAAAGAAGTATGACAATAACTGAGGAAGCTGTATCATGAATAAAATAACAAAAAGAAGATTTTGGTCTCCAAATTACTGTGACAATAAATGGCAATGGAAAACATAGTTTTTTTCAGTTTTACTGTATTTAAAACAGCAATGAAACTGATATGTACTTTATTTTTGACAAACAGTGTTTCCAACTCTGTTTTTAACTATTTATTTTACTCCTATTTGAAATGGTTAAGAAAATTCCTTATTTAGGTCAAGGTCAATTTATTTCCTAAAACTGGTACAATATTATACATAAATATGTTTCATTGTCAAGGCTACTTGTTAAACCTAAGTAGGTTGGCACTCAGGTTTCCTCCAACATCACAAAACAGATAACCTCAATAAAAAGTGACAGATTTTCAACTAAGGTGTAAACAACATGGTTTTACATCTCCTTCATGTTACTTATCAAACAGTGATTTTTACATAAGTAGTCTGATTTGAAATCAAACTGATTATTCCATGGCCATGAACTATATGAAGACTAACCAGTATAAAAATATACATGTTGAAAGTCATTTAATTCTGAATGGCACAGAATGTCAACAGAAATACATGTATTTGGTTTTTTTTTTACTATTCAGAGAACATAAAAATATACAATTTTTTTCCTCCATAAGAATTACCTTATAAGTCCAAGATAATATGTTCTGTCCTGAACCTGTCTTTGTGGACCTAAAAATATAAAAAAATATTTTATTTTTTGTCTATTGTAAATGATGATGATGATGATGATGATGATGATCATGATCATCATCATCAACATTAACACCTTCATCATCATCATTAACACCATCATCACCATTAACACATTCATCACCACCATCATCATCATCATCACCATTAATAACTTCTTCATCATCATGATTGTAATTGCCATCACCATTACCATTATCATCATCATCATCATCATATAGATTTTTATAAACATTACTGTAGTGGACTGGTTGCCGGGTAGCTCAGTCTACAGAGTGTCTCACTAGTATTAGGAAGGTCCCAGGTTAGAGTCCCGGTTTGAATGAAGACAAGATCTTAAGGTTTCCACTACTGTGGTAGGCTTAGTACAACAATCTTACATAGTTAATGATATATTTGGTACAATAATCTCAGGTAAAGATATAATATCATGACCATGACCTTGAACAGCTAAAAATGTAATGCAACGATATGGACCTTGTAGATGATACCATAGTGATTACTGTTAAAAATATCCATTTTCACAATATTATAGATAGGTAAATTGACACTTACCTTTAACACCTGTTTTCATACCACCTAGACCCTGTTGTGTCATTGGTCTGTCAACAACATTTATTTGGGCATTTAATGCTAAAAAAGAAATATAATAAAAAATAATAAACCTCAAGATTTAATATTTAAAATATGCTGCTTTAATAAATAAATAAAAAAAAAAAAAAAAAAAAAAGTCATTGATTTTCTACTGTATGGATTATCTTTTTATTTATCAAGTTTTTCAGCCCCTAGTGTCACTGATGAGGAATTACCTTTAAACAGGTATTTTTGTTAGACATTCAATTTAACACAGTTGAAAATTTTACAGAAGAATTAATTAATTACCAGTATGTTGACAGTATACCAATAAATTCCTTAACTATACAAAATTAAGATAAAATTTTTTAAAAATTTAGTGTAAAACAGTATAAACTTGTATATACTTGTCTGATTTTATTTATTAGATAATATACTGTATATATTTTTATATACTTGCCTAGCATAATGATAAATCAATATATCAAAATCTACAAAGTCAAATCACCATAACAGAATGCTACAGTTATAACACTGCTTCAAGCATGTCTACTTAAACATCCCAAAAACCGTAAAATGTACTTTCAAAATCATATGATCATATCATATCATAACTAAACACTAAAAATACAAGTTTTAAATACAAGAGTACACCTATTAAAGTTTAACACAATTCAACAATTTAAATATTCATAACAAAAGTTATCAAATAAAAAAACAAAACCATTTCATCATTTTACTGATTTCTAAACACACACTTTGACCTTTATGTTTTAACTAACAAGTCGTTAAACATAGCATTTTTTCCATTGTATTAAAAAAGACAAAACATGCTATGACAGACTGATATGAAAGCTTGTGAAACAAAAGTCTTCACATTTAGAATGTCAACACAGTATTCATGGTACTTCTATAAAGGCTTAAATAAGGGATTTCTGATAACAATGATTTATTGATTAAACCTAACAATTATATCTACAATACCACTTACTCTGGTTTCTTATAAAATCATAATCAAGTAATGAAAAAAATATTATACTAATGCTCATCAAAATAATAAAACTTCAGTGGTGCAAGCAAGAGCAACCTTTAATAAAGCTGAGGCCTTGATGGCTAAGTGGTCTAAAGCACATGCTTTTAGATCACAATAATTTTCACTGCACAGGTTCAAATTCCACTCCAACTTAATTATCCTATTACGAGAAAGTCCAGGTTCAAATCCCACTCCAACTTATCCTATTATGGGAAAGTCCAGGTTCAAATCCCACTCCAACTTATCCTATTACGGGAAAGTCTATCAGTCTACTTGCAAAAGATTTAATTGTTTTCGTCAGTTTTTTCCCATCAACTTAGAACTAACCAGCTTTCTAAAAATAAAAGAATCTTGATGGGGGGGGGGGGGGGGGGGGGGGTAAAACACCATTAATTCATTCTAATACACAACAACATGTTTTATTAATTATAAATATAAAACTAGACAGTCTTTTGGTGTTTTTTTAATTATAAATATAAAACTAGACAGTCTTTTGGGCTCACCTGAGTGTAACTAAAATAACCTTAAGAAATCTGTTGATCATATGTCATGATCACCTGATATTTGTATTTGTTGTTAAAAATAACTGTAATAAAAATATTCCCTACAATGTGGAAGATCGATGACACTGGCAGTAGTATCTACATCTTATAATTTCAGGAGAATAAAACATATTTTTGCTTGAAAAATAATGACTATATTAAGCACCGTAAAAAAGACAGCTTCAATTATTTGGACATCCAGTCCATCAAACAAACTTTAACACTAAATGTGGACAAACGATGGAGTGCAGGGTAGGACATCATCTTCTCTCTACTTCATACTTACAATTTAAAATCTCTAAATACAAATTTTTTTTATTTATTTATTTTTTTTTGTTTGTTTGTTTAAAGAATAACTTGTGTTTTTAACAAGTTTATTGAGTCATAACATGAAAAACGGTGTGCACACTTCACAATGAGTGTAGAGCATTATGAAAAATGTGCACACCGCTGTTCATGTTATGACTCAATTAACTTTTAAAAACACAAGTTATTCCTTATAATTTAATTTTAAACACTTAAACTGAGACATTAAACAATGTTTTGCTTTATTTTTCTTGATTTTTTATAATTGAAAAAAATTTCCTCCATGTTGGAACTATCATCAACAAACAATTTCAGCCAATGAAATGGAAAGAGTCATATGTCATGCCATTTACTTTTAGCATTGCTATGGTTGCATAGTTTATTGGCGTATAACATAAAAAACTAGCATGTGCATTTAAGTTGTGTTTGTATTGCAGTGTGATTTAACAGAATTTAGAAATTCAATTACTAGTATTTGGATTTAAACCAAAAATGACACAGTAGATTTTAATAATGCTTTTGTTACAGAACAATGATGTTTAAGTAGCCACAGTTCTGATCATCGATTATCAATCGCAAATCTTGTATAAATTTTGTATTTTATCCATTACTGTATTGAAAAGAATCTAACAGCTTTGCCGATTTATAAAAATCTGGGTCTTTTTCGGGACTTGATTAAAAATTTAATGCATATTTAGGGTCAGCTACCAAATTTAGGGACTTTTTAGGGCAGTGCCTAAAATTTAGGGGCTTTTTAAGACTGTGTGAACCTTGAAGCTACAACTTACATGATTTTAAGGAAAATATAGTAAAACATGTCTGAACCACACAACACTGTTGGATTTAAATAGGTTTTAGAGATGATTATATATATTTTTTTAATTTTTAATACATACCAGAGTGTCATTAAGTCTATCTAAGCAGTTTAAATCATCACTATCTCAGTGAACAACATAATCAATACTTCTACTTCAATAACCAATAATTTGCTTACAATTTAATCACTGCTAACACTATTTCTGCTGAATTACTGAACACTTGCTAAGAATTTTTTAAAAAAATCCAGTTCTATCACAAAAACCTGTTACAATTTTAACCCAATTTGTTTAGCTAGCATCAGCAAAAATTTGACCATTAAAAGCACTTATATTTTCAGTCATTTACACAAACGATGCCTTATCCAATCACAAATCTAAATATGCCTTGAATCATCTAGATCTAGACAACATTTTAACTAATTTCCATTGTTACAATTCTACTCTTATACATGTAATTAGTTTTAGAAATATTTTTTTTATAATTCATTATTCAACATTTTTACATCATTATTACAGTGTAAATTTATGAATTTTTATCAACCATTTTGATAAGTATATAAAAAATTCAGGGATCAATAGACAAATGATCCCCAAAGGCTCTGAGTATTACTGGTAATACAGAATTTCATCACACTGATTATAAAACTGTCTTTTTTTTTTTGTCCATTATCAGCAGCTCCCATGATAAACATTTATCTTACAAACAGTTCAAGGTCAATTAAAATGTATAACATGTACATTTACACTATATATTAAATCTTGTAAAATACCAGGAATAATCAAAAATCAGTCTCTTCAGATTACATCACCACAATTCAATAATTAATGATTTTAATGGACTGATAATCAATTTATTGATATGTTCAACATGACCTAAACCTTACATGATAAGCATTTCTAATCTGACCATGGAGAGACAGGATTCACTGATACATGTAAATATAAAGCATATATCTTGAAGTCAGACATACTACAGTTTTTCTCCATATGTTCTAACAATACAGAACAAATAACACATGCTTAAACCAAAAATTGCAAGTTGTAATTTTGCCCAACTGACAGAAAAAAATGTCCACTAATAAAGTCAATGACATTAAGATTTTTAATTGTTATGTAAATAAACTGGGAAATAAGAATAAATTTATCACCTGTAAATTATACCTGTAATGAACTCAGGTGAGTTTGTTTTAGAACTTATCAACATTACATGTCATTAACACCTATAAGAAGTATACTGTAACATTTTTATAAACCCACCTCTCTGTCACGGCCAACTACTTTTTTTAAATCATCAATTACAATTAACATATCCGATCTTGTCAAAAAAGTTTTTTTTTTAAGATTTTACAATTGAATGTTGATGGACGATGCAAGCTTGACAAAGGCTGATCACAATAGTACAGATGGGCAAAACAGCATTATCAAAAACTATGAAAAAGTTATGACAACTTACCACTGCCTCCAGCCATCTGTCCTCCTCTAGTACCAGGTCTAGCTGTGCCAGGATTCTACAAAAAAAATCAAAATAATAAATAAAGAACTTTGGTAATTTATCCTACCACATTACAAGATATATGCCCCTAGAGTACAAGAGCTATACAGTATGGCTTGTCTGCACATTTACATATATAGACCAGTATATAAGATCGGTAGAGAAAACTGTAGGCCGAGATTGCTCTGCCGTAAATAAATTTTAATATTTGGATATTGTCAATTCGATGGCAGAGCGCTATCTTCTTATAAACATGGAGCACAGTGCCGTGACTTTTTGCCGGCAACATTAATCGATATCAGACGTTGTAGAGTAGCCATCGACAGCATACTTTCCAGATCACTTACTGTAACTGTCGTTGGTTGGAAACCATAAATAAGTAATCATGGATCTGGATTTGACAATATCCAAATATTAAAATTTATTCGACGGCAGAGCAATCTCGACCTAAGAAAACTGGACAGTTTGCCTGCATTTTAAGCCCATCAAACAAGATATGTCAGAAAAACACCATGTAAAACAAGAAAGAAAAACAACATCGTATGTCTGCAATCTGCAAATCTAGCCCATTACACAGGAATGGATTGAAATAGGTAATTATAAGCAAGGTTATGTTCTAAAGTTTCTAATATATACTTGTATGTAATAATATGTCTTAGGACCTAGAAATCAAGACTAAGTGTCCTAATAAAAAGACTAGGTCTTTTAGGTGTCCTAAAAATATGTTAAGGTATCTTAGTGTCCTATTAAAGGAGAAGATGTATTAGCTGTTTTCATAAGAGGTACAGTGACAAATAAACTAGATCTTGGTATCCCAGATGTTCTTTGTGTAAATGAGATTGGCTGTCTTAGGTGTTGAAAGGGGATGATGCAAACTTTTTTTACAATTTCCAAGCAGGTTGTTGTCTCTTGTATCAAGACAAACTGTCCGTAAAAGTCTCATTTCAATACTTATGGTTTTCTTAATTAATATTGTTGACAAAGTAAAACTGTCACATTATTTCCCCAAGTTCATGACCAGGCCTGAATAAATTCCACACATTTAATTTGTTCTTAGAGGAAAACCAAATCTTCAGACATAGTAGTTTTACCAATATATTAATAGTATTACTTACCATTGCTGTAGCAAGCCTTGTGGCTGTACCTGGCTGAAGACCAGCACCAGCTGGAATAAAGAGAATTTACTCATCGCAAATTGTTTAAGAAAATTAACAGTGACCAAAAATACTATTGCCATACACTCTTGATTCAAAAAAAGTATTAAAATCAAACAAATTGTACCACAGATGCCTGACTTTATAATATTTTTTATTGAAAACTAGTTTGTTAATTATTAGATAAAACTTGATATGTTTAAATGACTTTTTTGGTTAGGGGAAAAATCATACCTCACCCTAATATGCCATGTCCAATCACATGCAAGTTGGTGTAAACTAATGGTGATAATATCAACCACAATCAAATTTGATATGGGTGGTATAGTAAATGAACTATTTCCTTTCATATTTGTGTCACTTGGAGAAAAAATTGAAACAGTCCATTTTAAAGAAGATACTAAACATGTTTAAAAATAAGATTTAAATCTGATTTACATGTGGGTCAAGGAAAAATAAAACTTGGAAACATGGACACTTTGGCACAATTAGTTTTACAATTAGTGTCAATTTCTAAATGGAAATTTAGATGCTTAGTGGTATTTACTTTAGCTTTTTTAAATTTATTTATTTTTTATCATCAAAATTTACTATTCTAGTAATCAATTCACAAAAAATGCAGTGTATCTTCTTATTGTACATATTCAATTTTATTTCAAAATATGATGACTACTAATTCTGTACATATTGGTACTATATTATACTTTAAAAACAAATATTGACTTACATGTTCCTGGTGGTTTTTGACCAGTCTTTAATCGTGTTCCACTAGCTGTAGGTACGCGACTCCTAAAATAAACAATATTTATGACCATTTAAAATCATTATCAATTGTCATCTTGCAGAAATAATGCGTCTAGACTTTTTTATATGGATAGTGTTCAACTTATAATTTCATTCAGATTACTTTATTTATGATAAAACTTTTAAAGATTTCACAAAGTATTTGACTAAAATATCTTCTTAGAAATAATCATCTGTTTATGGGTTTAAACGAGGATAATCCAATTCAAATGTACAATTCTTTTGTGTCATTTTACCTGTAAATGAATATTGATCTTCAATGTATTATTGTATAAAAAGGGGTAAATCACATTGTAAATATTTGAGGAGAAGCTAGGAAGCCAAATTCGTATGGAATTTCAATGGTCACCAACGACACGGCACATAGACACGATGATTTTTCTGTATAATTTTAACCGAAATAAGCAGTCATTAAAATATCTCGCTTGATCTCGGGGCGTCATTATTGTAGTTATTTAACTGTTTACTTACATTGTGAAATAACAACCAGTATTTGAGCAGAAATATTGTCAAATAATGATTAGAAACACGAAACCAAACTGTCTGCAAAGAATGTTTACAATTGCATTGTGGGATATGTGTAGTATTAACTATAAGTTCCTGTTATCAATTTTGTTAGACGTGAGTATTTGCAAGTACAAGGGAGACAACCACTCTTGTTGAGTTTATGATTTCGTGAAAATTCTCAGGCTCTCAATATAGTATAGTATAGATAAATTAAGCATTGCTTTTAAAAGAGCTAGGAGCGAAGCAATGTTTGGACATAAAGTTTACCTATCGATTGAATCAAAGACATTAACACTCGGGTTTCATTAATGAAGTTTCCTGTCGAAAAAAACTGAGTCGAATCATTTTTTATGATCAGGCTTACGGAATCTTGCGCCCCAAACCTTAAAGGGTACCTGTAACGATTTTCAGTTTTGACATATTTTATTCGTCGTACTTAAATATAGCTTTAGCGAAAATTCCATAAAATTCCATCCCAAAATAAGGAAGATATCGGTAATTTTCTAATACATCTCCAAATATTCCTAAGCTCAGAAAACTCGTGTCCATACCAGTAACATACCTCCACAAAACTACAAAAATAAGACAACTCCGAACTCGTAGTTAAATAACATTCTATGATTATTCCATAGTAAAATTATTCAATGAAGTTGAATTAACATCCGTTTGACATGTACCGATAATTAAGATTATTATTAATCCTTTTGTTTATTAGCATTCCTTCGATTCCGCAGAAACCAACACCTGTAATTGACAGGATGTAACTTATAATTTGCAAAATTGATTTGCAGGTTGATAAAGCTATCTTACGACCCTGTAATATACAATGATATAACTTAAAGTTCAAGAATGGTAAATTAATTTTATTTGGTAAACGTTAATTGTCATATACAGACGGTATAAATCTTTCACATAGAAAGAATGGATATTTCATTTTTAAATTTTAAAAAGAAAGAAAAAGACGATTTTCCTTAGTTTTCATGCCAATAATAATAATAATGATAATAATAATAATAATAATAATAATAATAATAATAATAATATGACTTTTAGGTAAAAATTAAAAAAAAAAAATGACGACCAGAGTTGTCCATTTAAAACACGTTTATTGATCTACTTACAACATTTGACTTTATTAGATTTTAGTTTTGACTTTTCCTTGGGCATACATTTAACTGTGGCATTTTTAAATTCATTATTCTATATATACAAATCCATCCTTTCACTCGCAAAAATTATTATTATTATTGTTATTATTATTATTATTATTATTATTATTATTATTATTATTATTATTATTATTATTATTATTATTTAATGATTATTATTATCTTGTTTTTTAATGTGGTCTCATTCTAAAATCCGTGTCTTATTTTTTGTGTAAAATAATTTGAGATGGAATATAAGGTTGTAATTTTAACAAGATAGATTGGGAAAAACATTGCTTTTTCAGAAGAGACAACATACTGTGTCGAATCAAAAAAAATTTTTATGATCAGGCTTACGAAACCTGGCGCTCCTAACCGGCTAAACCGTTACTAAGTTGCAATTTTAACCAGATAGAATGGAAACATCACGGTTTTTTTTTCCAGAAAACCAAAAACCGCACCTCTTAATATTTGAAACTCCTAGGTTTAACCGTTACGATTTGCAATTGAAAACGTCCAAATGACAGCCGTGAAGAAAAGAGGAGGGACTTGACAATCCTACCAAAAATCTTCAAACCAACCGCGCCTCTGGTTGGGGCATCGTTAGGTTCTATCTTTACAAAGCTGCAATTTTATTAACAGTTTGAAATTTAAACTTGCTAACTGTATATGTAAACAAATGTGTTTTGAGAAAAGAAAAGAAAAAAAAAAGAAAAGAACAAAGAAAAAAAAAGAAAAGAAAAACAGAAAGAAAGAAAGAAAAGAAAAAAGTCACTTGATATTGTGATTGGTATAGGATTTTTTAAATCATTTACTCTCAAACCCACCTTATTTGTTCTTAAGTCTTAAACAATTTTTTTTAGGTGGAGAATACCATCTATCCCGATTTCATCAAAATCTGGTTTATCACGAACAGCGACATTTGAAACGTTTAAAATGTCGCGGATTCCGAACTTTCACATTCTGGTCTCGGTATATATATACGAGTACCATAATGCTTGTTCTATTTACATTTACATTGTATTATTATAATCGCCACACGAAATTTTAGTTTTTACATTTTCTGTTTTGATGGCACACCAAAATTTAGCAGGTATTTGTGTTATAGATACATTCCAGACCGCGATGACCGAGCGGCTAAGGCGTTAAAGCGTTAACCTTCAAACCCTAGATGTCTCATCGGTCACTGGCGGCTCGACCCTGGTTAATCGCAAGTCACAATGAGTGCGCACTTGTACAAACAAGACCAGAAATACTCGCACAAAACCCACACACCACGAATAGATTAAGCACATGCTTCAGATTTACTAGAAAAATGTCTACTGATAAGACGTAAAACAACATTCAACTTACCAAACAATCTTAATTCTTTGGTCGAAAACTTCGTACTGTTAGTTATGTCATATGTCCACTGTTTTGGTGCTGTTGACTAATTTTTTTTAGCGAACCAGTCAAGATACTTTCATTTATATCAAGGCATTTATATTCAGAGCATCCGGAGACAACCACCCACTATCAACAAGCGAACCGACAATATTTCTTACATGAGGATCTACCAGAGTTGCATTCAAACCGTGGCGAACCCACAAACATCCGGTTTGGACAACTCCGCCACAGACCGCTCTTCTTCCGGTATGCAGCAAACATTTTATGTTAAATATATCATCGGCATGCTTGAAACAGAAATTTAATGGTATTGTTGTTTTAGTTTATACATATTTTTATATGGGCTTCATCGTGTTTTTATTTTAACATAATGTTCGTGTTGGATGTTGCTAAGTACATGTTTTTTAGTTACAAACTACTATTTTTAAATTTTCATACTTTGACAAAATGATTATTCCTTATGCAAGTGTCATGAAAGTTTATGCAGCTGCATTATCAAATTTTAACATAATTATGTGTCTTATGGATTATACAAATTAAACTATGCATATTATGTGTCTTACGGATTGCACAAACTATGCACCATTCATATGTTTTTCTCACGGTTCATAGTTCATAGGAGTTATGGATTACACAAACAGGAACCGTTGAAATGTGACTGACGGAATGACGGACGGAGTCGAGTCGTTACTAAACCTACTTTCGCCTATGGCGACGCCAGTAAAAGTGCAAAATCATTATAATAAAATTTAAACAATTTCAAACACTGAAATTTATCCTATTTTTTTTATGTTTACAAAATGACATTTTATTTAAAAATGTGAAAATGAATGTTGTTTCTTTCTGAGAATAAGCATTTAAACTCGATTAATAATACATGCAAATATAATGAAATGGTCATTTTCAAACAATGGAAATGACATTTTAACATCAGACAAAACAAAAAAACTGAATTGTTTTATTTATAAAGTAATCCTTGACAGACATGGTTTATTATCTGAAGAGGTTGAATATACAATTAATAATGTATACACTTAATAAGTGTCTCATAAAGAAAACATGATGATATTATGCAAAATTTGCAACGCGCATATGTATTTTGTATTATGAAAAAAAGAAAGAAAAAAGAAAAATATCACGAGTATAGCTTTTCACTGGAGTCTTTACACAAGGAAGTTTAATCCCTTGGAAAAATATCGTAAGTTTATTCTTTCTAAGAAAGAAAACATAATGGGATTTTTTTCCTTTTGGAAAGAATTTCCTGACTGAAAGACCTCATTGTTAGGCTATGTAGACACGGATAGACTTAGTCATTGCTATCATTATCGACTTATTGTATTTTTATGAATAATTTCCTTATTTCCAAACCACTGTTTTGTATGCTACATACAGCATTATCAAGACTCTTTTCTTTCATTCTCCAATTTGGAAGCTATTGTTTTTCTTGCTCCGATATACATTTTATATCCCCAATAGATGTTTAACACATCAAGTACAAAACACGGAATAAAAAGCACTAATCTGATAGATCCAAGTTTGTTAAAGTAGACAGTGTTATACACTGTATACACTTTATACCAGTAAAATGGCATAGCTAAAATACGGACACTGTAAAACGATACCAGCATAGCTATTCCGTTTATAAAATACACACTGTCTGCTTTACTGTATCCCAGCGTACTCAAAACCCACCTGAAATAGACAATAATAAAGATTAAAGTTGATTTATGTAAAACGAATTCAACATAAATTTCAATTACTGTGAAGCACAAGTCAATGAGGCACAGTGGATACCCATTTGTATGTTGCTGGATGTTAGTGAACGAGGCACAATCGCTACTAATTTGTATGCCCTATTTGGTGATCGAGTCACAATGGATACCGATTCGTTTGCTGTATGTTGGTGAACGAGGCACAATCGCTACTAATTTGTTTGCCATATTTAGTCAACGAGGCACAATGAATACCCTTGTATATACCATATGTCAGACACTGAGGCACAATGGATACCCATTTGTATGCCGTATGTCAGTCAACGAAGCACAGTGGAAACCCAATTTTTATATTGCATGCCAGTCAACGAGGCACAATGGATAACCATTTGTATGCCGTTTATCAGTCAACGAGGTACAATGGATAACCATATGTATGCCGCATGTCAGTTAACGAGACACAATGGATATCCGTGTGTATGTCGTATGTTAGTTAACGAGGCGCTATGGATACCCATGTGTATGCCGTATGTCAGTCAACGAGGCCGACTGGATACCCATATGTATTCCGTTTGTCAGTCAAAGAGGTAAAATGGAAACCGATTCGTTTGCTGTATGTTGGTGAATGAGGCACAATGAATACCCTTGTAATACCGTAAGTCAGTCAACGAGAGACAGTGGATACCCATGTGTATGCCGTTTTTCAGTCAACGAGGTACAATGGATAACCACGTGTATGTTGCATGTCAGTTAACGAGACACAATGGCTATCTGTGTGTATGTCGTATGCCAGTTAACGAGTCACTATGGAGACCCATGTGTATGCCGTATTTCAGTCAACGAGGCACAATCGATACCAATGTGTATGCCGTATGTCAGTCAACGAGGCACAAAGAATACCGATTCGTTTGCTGTATTTTAGTGAATGAGGCACAGTGATTACCCTTGTATATACCGTATGTCAGTCATCGAGGCACAATGGATACCCATGTGTATGCCGTATGTCAGTCATCTAGTCACAATGGATACCGATTCGTTTGCTGTATGTTAGTGAACGAGGCACAATCGCTACTAATTTGTATGCCCTATTTAGTCAACGAGAAACAATGTATACCCATTTGTATGCCGTATGTCAGTCAACGAAGCACAATGGATTCCCAAGTGTATGCCGTATGTCAGTCAACGAGGCACAATGGATACCCATTTGTATGCCGTTTGTGTTCAAATATCCTCTATAAAACAAACAGATTGCAACAACTTGCATCAGTAAAGTTCTTCTATATGGATTCATCAGTTAATTTGAAGAGGTTGTCCCTATAAATGTAAGAAGTTCTCCGACTTTACACAATGAAGTAGTTATTTTAGTTGTAAGCAGTACTAATATCAATGTGTACTAACCTCATGTTTACAAATGGAGTCGATAGTTCTGCCATTAAACGGTAGTTCGCAAAGTAACATAAAACTCCATATATCTGAAATAAGTAGAAAAAAAAAAGAAAAAAAAAAAAAAAAAAAAAAATAGAAAAATGGCGTTGTCCGAAAGTATGAAACAGGAGCATGTTTATCATTTCCAAGGTAACCTTAAGATAGTATGTTTTATAAGATTTTTTAGTTTATACCAAGTTTTATTGACATTGATGAAATGGTTTCACTTCAGTAGTTTTAGTTAGAAATTCTTATGTTTCGATTATAAATAAATAAAAAAATAAATAAATAAATAAATAAATAAAAATTAATTAATTTAAAAAATCGGTGAATCTATGGTATAAATATAGCATTATTACCAAATTTTACGATTAAATTTCGCCACTTACCACTGGAGCATAATAACCATACACACAGGCAAAATGATGAAAAATAAATCCTATATCACCAATATATCTGAAGTGCCTCACAGTTATATAAGTATCTGTAAAGAAAATAATGTTTAAAGATACAATTTGTTATGATTGATGCAAAGGTGCAAAGGAAATTGGAGTATTCTAGGAGTCTTGAAAGTGTTATACTCGACGTGCGTTTATCTGGATAATTATTGTATTACATTGTAGGTGATAGGTTCGCTAAGTTGGATAGTAGTGTAGAAATGCACAACCGTACAAAGACACCATTGCGTTCTTACAAAAGCCCTTCAACAAAAAATAAATAAATAAATAAATAAATAAAAAATAAAAAGCCAAGAGTTAACTCATTTAATTATTAAACAATTTCTTAATGATTTTGTTTCGAAATTCAATAACGATTATGGGACTTAAAGCTTACTGTAAAATTGTCAAAAGTATAAACGCATAAAATGCCGGCGTTTTGTCCATCTAATCAAGTATGTCAAAAGAAGAAATATGGTTAATCATTACTTCATGAAGACCCAGTAGCGTATCTTGAAAAAAAAAAAACAAAAAACAAATCCCTATGTTTTGCTACCACTGACACTTACAACTACTGCCAGAAACTGTTATGACTTTGGTTTAGTAAATATTGACAATACTGCCTCGATATAAGGAAAACATATGAATATCTCGTAAAGCAAGCATCATTGTTACGGTCTATCCATTTACTTCACCACTATTGTTTCGACATTACTTATCTTTTTCAAATAATTTATTTTTATAACGGCCATAGTTTCCATAAATCAAGCAACTTAATATTGTAACATAAGATCAGTTCTCTTGTATTATATATACTATATCGGTATGATTTTGCTTACGTACCGGCGAACATATAACCCACCAATATTGCACAACTTGATCTGACCACAACACTCTCTTCACTGTATAAATAGATATCAGAAATAAAATTAATGTATTGTGTTCTTTAGTAGAGATTGAAAGAAAGTTGTCTTTATGGTTGTAATGTTGTTTAACGTCGCATCAGCAATTTTTCAGCTGTTCGCGACGTGATCAAGGTTATTAATCTTTATGGAAGATTAATCTTCAAGTTGATGTATACATGAGATGTGCGAGTGTGTATTTTGGCCTGGTGTGTACAATCACGCATTAGGGGCGACTTTGTGGTAAGGTGCTTGCTCAATCAGTCAGTATGCCCCAGCTTTTATGTTGCACCAGGTGAAGCAGTCGATAAATTCTATCCACGTAATGCTGAACGCCAGGCAAGGAAACAATGTCCCACGTGTCAAAGTCTTATACATGGCCAGACCGAGGTTCGAACCCAAGACCTTCCATTAGGGTCAGACGCTCTACAAATGAGCCATCGAGGCGGAAGGAAAGGCTTCATTTTACTGATGACTTTAAATATATGTCCAAGATCTCTTCAAGTTAAGTTTTTGTAACGGTCTATGCTTTGTTTATTCAAACAATTCATGGAGTCTGACTAACTTCAGATACATTTAACACTCAACTGTCGATTTGTGAAAGGAAATTTCAAACACTATCAAAATTATATAAACCACTACTGAAAGTTTACGTGGGAACTTTAGTAGTTGAAATAAATAAAGCTTACACGGAAGAAAAGCAATCTTATAATTAGTCATGTTTTTAGTCTAGATCTGCATTAAAGCTAAACAAGCAACTAGATAGCTTTGGATGGCAGAACCACCGTGTCCGGGAGCTTGCATTGCCCTTACTCGATGCCGACGCCTTTGTGCGGCCCAAGTGTACACATGCATCATGAGAGAATGCTTCAGCATCCCTAGCAATATACATGTGAAAAAAAGAGAAAAGCAGCTTAAACGACGTAAGACAAACGTAAAGTATTAGTCTATAAAATTCAAATAAGACAAATAGCTGACCAGTGTTAGTGATGTGAGTCTTTAATACTTATAAGTTTGACCGAAAGGTGCATTGAACACTAACTAGCATTACTGGACATCTTTTTGCCATATTACACTAAAACCTCGGTTCAATGAAAACTTATATAACCAGATTTTTTGTCCATGGGATGGCAATGAGTTAAGGAAAGACTATCAAGAAATAATTTTTTAACTTTGTATATTGTGGCGAGAAGTTGCAAATCTTTTAAGAAGTATTATAACGAGGCTTTACTCTTCTTTGTAATGGATGTCTTTTTTATGTTTTCTTAATATGTAACAAGTAACCTAGATAGGCGCAATTGCTACATATACTCACCTAACAGGGTTCTCGCTCAACCATGGTTCAAAATAAAAAGCATATATACATAGTGAACAAACCACAATACTGTGAGTAGATGACAAAATGCTACAAATAGATAAAACAAAAAATAATAGGAAAATCTGGTTTGGTAAATGTTAATTGGTTACCATCACTGCAGGTTACTATCACTACAGAAATTGTTTTTGACTATTCGCAACCAAAACCTTCAAATCTACAAGATATATTGAAACACAAGTTTTTTTTAGAAGGTTTTGGAAATATTTTTAATCTGCTTTGTTCTTCTTTGCGTCTAAGGTGACTGGCTGACAAACGTTGTGATAAAGTTCGTAGATCTTATATCCCGGTCTACTGGTATCTAGGCAACCACTATAGGCGCTAATTTAAACCATAAATTTATTTCTATTATTTTGTTAAACAAATCATACGCTAGTATTGGACGATCTTGGATAGCATTTTCATCACCAGCATTTGTTACGTCAAACAAAAGATAAAACCGTCGGACATAACATAAACGGTCAACAAAGTATCAAAAAGTCTAGTAATATACCTGACCGTTTAGCAAAATGAAACCAGCGGACGATAGAAACCTTCTCTTGTCAACCAAGCAATCACAGAACTACAGGGACAGATTGATATGCTATGAGCTATGTATTAAGGGAAGTTAGCATCAATGTCCTATTAGCCCTTGTACTCCCTGACTATTTAAAGCAACCTTCCCGAAGTCCGATGTCTTTGGTCGGTTTATATAGACGAGGTAGCACTCTAAAGTAAACAAGGCGAGTTACTTTTGCAAAATAGACCAAATCTGTGCAAAAGCATCTGATATTTGCATAAAAAAGGTATAACGGATAAACATACAGACATGATAGCAACACCAGGGGAAAGATGCTTCTTTACATGCTACAATAAAAAGGTGGGTGGCTGGATTTAAAAGCGTCAGGGTAACCCCCATTCTGGAAAGCCGGTCACTGTTTCAACCCTATAAATGGTCAATTGGCTGACAAGCGAGTTACAGAAAGACAGTTGGCATTTTACAGAAAAGAGTACATTCCATTCTGACATAGGATCTTGCAATGAAAAAGCTTTCAGCTTTCAGCTTAGGTACCAACAATTCTGACAGTTAAACAGAAGCACGCACGAGGCGCATATTGTCTAATCTTTTAGAACCAGATTTTGCAAACTTTTTTCAGAGACTTGGAAATATGAATGAAACGTTGGTTCATCATTTCATCCAAGACGACAGTCTAACCAATGGAAGCAATCTGGTTCACCCTGCCAAAGAAGGCGGTTTTCAAGGATGCTAATGGCAGATTATCTCCGGAAAAGAACAAACAGTCAATGGATCATACCATACATTACTTCTGAGGCAGTTACAGGAAGATTTTAAACTAAAGCGCCTCAGAAAAATTAGCAAACATGTCTTGTTCCACTGGGACAAAGCCCCTGTTCTCAAGTCTGCCATTGTCATGACTGCTATTAACGATTGTGGCTTTAAACTAATTGAACGTCCGCCTTATTATCCTAATCTCGATCTATCAGACTTCCATTTATATCCAGAAACTGATGTCCCTTAAACTTCTATGGCAAGAGTAAATAGATAATGGATTATGTTGACAAATAATGCAACATATCCGAAAAAAATTCAAACCCTTACAAGAAAAGAAGGCTTACAAAATAGCAATCAGCCAGGGTAGCAGATGGTATAATAATCGAGTGTCATCAAAGCAAACAGAAAAAGCAGACAGTAGAAATACTTATTGGTCAAACATGGAACCAGCAGATACGAAATTCATTAATGTGTATGGACGATTATGGAACCAAGGAAAATAAAAACGTTGTCGTGCCAACCAAACAAACATTGAAACGAACGGCAGACGACCGCAACACTTGTCAATGAAACAACGTTGAAAAGGAAGACGACAAAACATTGGCATGTCAACTTAACAATTAATGAAACAGAATACGGTAAAATAATTGACGTGTTAACTTAATAAATCTTAAAAAACAACAGTAACATTGATGTTTCATCTTAACAATTAGTAAAATAGCATACGACAGTTACATTGGCGTATCTACTTAACAAACAGTGAAAGAACAACCGAAAATAACATTGACGTGTCAACATAACAAACACTGAAAGAGCAAACAGTGGTAACAATGACGTGTCAACTTGACAAAAAGTTAAAAAGCTAACGACAGTAACACTGACGTGCCAACTTAACGAACACTGAAAGAGCAAACGACAGAAAAATTGACGTGTCAACGTAACCAACAGTTAAAGAGCAAACGATAGTAACATTGACGTGTCAATTTAACGAACACTGAAAGAGCGTACGACAGTTTCATTGACGAGTCAACTTAACGAACACTGAAAGAGCAAACGACAGTAACATTGACGAGCCAACTGAACGAACACTGAAAGAGCAAACGACAGTAACATTGACGTGTTAACTTAACGAACACTGAAAGAGCAAACGACAGTTACATTGACGTGCAAACTTAACGAACACTGAAAGAGCAAACGACAGTTACATTGACGTGCAAACTTAAAGAACACTGAAAGAGCATACGACAGTTGCATTGACGAGTCAACTTAACGAACACTGAATGAGCAAACGACAGTAACATTGACGTGCAAACTTAAAGAACACTGAAAGAACATACGACAGTAACATTGACGTGCCAAGCATACGACAGTAACAATAGGGTGTCAAGTTAACCAATATTGAAGGAGCATACGACAGTTACATTGAACACTGAAAGAGTATACAACGGTAACATTGACGTGTTAACTTAACGAACACTGAGAGAGCAAACGACAGTTACATTGACGAGTCAACTTAACGAACACTGAAAGAGCAAACGACAGTAACATTGACGTGCAAACTTAAAGAACACTGAAAGAGCATACGACAGTTACATTGACGTGTTAACTTAACGAACACTGAAAGAGCAAACGACAGTTACATTGACGTGTTAACTTAACGAACACTGAAAGAGCAAACGACAGTTACATTGACGTGTTAACTTAACGAACACTGAAAGAGCAAACGACAGTTACATTGACGTGTTAACTTAACGAACACTGAAAGAGCATACGACAGTTACATTGACGAGTCAACTTAACGAACACTGAAAGAGCAAACGACAGTTACATTGACGTGCAAACTTAAAGAACACTGAAAGAGCAAACGACAGGAACATTGACGAGTCAACATAACGAACACTGAAAGAGCAAACGACAGTTACATTGACGTGTTAACTTAACGAACACTGAAAGAGCATACGACAGTTACATTGACGTGTTAACTTAACGAACACTGAAAGAGCAAACGACAGTTACATTGACGTGCAAACTTAAAGAACACTGAAAGAACATACAACACTAACATTGACGTGTCAAGTTAACAAACACTGAAGGAACATACGACAGTAACATTGACGTGCCAACTTAACAACATTGTAAAAGCAGACCACACAACAATAGTATGTTAACCAAACAAGCATGACAACGACATCTATCCATGTTCTATTTAAAACACAATTTTCACAATAAACAAGAAGCCATGTATGTAGATTTGAAATTCACTTTAAAGCTGAGTATTTTATAAATTTGAAATCAAAATTTAAATAAACGTTTGATATATATTTATATTCAATTGATAACAGAACAAAAATTATCAATCAATTAATAAACAAAATGATAATAAAAAACATGTTCAAAGCTACAACCAACTCAACCAAGAACACGATAATACATGTGAATAAGAAAAACAATCAAAAAGACAACAAAATACAAAAGCATGTTGTGACCCTAATTATACTATTCAAGATTTATAACAACATAAAACATATAAAAACGTACTTTCCTCGCCACAGCAGTTGGGTTTTCAAGTCAAATTTCCCATAGGCTTCCAAATACTTCTGTGACAAATAAGGTGTAATAACGTAGAATATAAACAAAGAACACACACAACTGAAGATAGACAGAGGGAAATAGGATGTATCAAATATCAACGTCTCAACTCTTCCCATTTCATTCAATAACGTCTGGTCATATTTTCCACACTTCAAATATTTTCTTCAACTATACATGTACAAGTATTAAAAATCGAATAGCAGCAACAGAAAAAGGAATGACACATCCGGTATCTTTATCTAAAAAAAAAAAAAAATAATAATAATAATAATACATGGCTTTTCTCCCATATGTATAAAAACTTCTTTTAGCCGTAATATAACCAAAAAATTAACATTGAAGTAATTACATAATTACCTTCGCCTTTACAATACCTTGCTAGAATGATTTTTTTTTAGTAACAACCCACTTACTTGACAATATATTATAACTTTATAATCACATTAAAAGACTTTAGGGGTTCCAATGGTTAAATGTTTTAAAGCAACTACTTACAGAAAACTGCGCCTCACATCGCCTGGGCTTTAATTCTACTTAATAGGGTCTAAGTATAAGAAAATATTTTCTCTAGTTACTCCGGATTTTCTCCAAATTACAGAGTTGACCGCCACGATATAATAGAAAAAAATCTTGAATTGGGCGAAAAAGTGCATTTAATTTAACCCCAACTACTTAAATCTGGAATGAATGGCAATATTATTTGTTATACAAAATGTCTTACCGTGCTTCTTTGATTTTTGACTTTATGTCACATAATATACAAAGATTATTCACCTGCTTAATTTATCTTATGTATGACGCTGTTTTCATTCACGATGCACTACTATCTATAAATATCATGTCATGTGACATTGTAGTAAATAATATATTTTATCTATATTTATCTATTTAAATATATACTAATATCATAATAAATTATCGGGAAATCAATCCTTTAAGACAGTGACAAAGTATTACATAAAAGTAGCTGTATAAAAGGTATTTGCATTTTGAACAAGAAGAATATAAGCACTTCCAGCTTCATAACAATTGTTCAACTATAAAAATCATTTTACCACTCGTCTGGGTATTTATCTCGGAAATTTTCAGTTTCTGCCTTTTTCCCGTCTTTTTTCTTTGAGGTATTGTACTTAGTGGTTTTCAGTTCCTGCCTTTTTTTGTTTTTTCCCCTTAAGGTATTATACTCAGTAATTTTCAGGTTCTGCCTTTTTTTCTGTCTTCTTTCCTTGAGGTATTATACTCAGTAATTTTCAGGTCCTGCCTTTTTTCTGTCTTTTTTCTTTGAGGTATTATACTCAGTAATTTTCAGTTCCTGCCTTTTTGCTGACTTCTTTTCTTGAGGTATTATATTCAGTGAATTTCAGTTCCTGCCTTTTTCCTGTCTTGTTTTTAGTGATTTTCAGGTCCTGCCCTTTTCCTGTCTTGTTTCCTTGAGGTATTATACTCAGTAATTTTCAGTTCCTGCCTTTTTTCTGTCTTCTCTCCTTGATGTATTACACTCAGTGATTTTCAGGTCCTGCCTTTTTCCTGTCTTGTTTCCTTAAAGTATTATACACAGTGATTTTCAGTTCCTGCCTTTTTTCTGTCTTCTCTCCTTGAGGTATTTTACTCAGTGATTTTCAGTTCCTGCTATTTTCCTGTCTTGTTTCCTTGAGGTATTATACTCTGTAATTTTCAGGTCCTGCCTTTTTCCTGTCTTGTTTCCTTGAGGTATTATACTCAGTAATTTTCAGTTCCTGCCTTTTTTCTGTCTTCTCTCCTTGAGGTAATTTACTCAGTGATTTTCAGGTCCTGCCTTTTTCCTGTCTTCTTTTCTTGAGGTATTATACTCAGTAATTTTCAGGTCCTGCCTTTTTCCTGTCTTCTTTTCTTGAGGTATTATACTCAGTGATTTTCAGTTTCTGCCTTTTTCCTGTCTTGTTCCCTTGAGGTATTATACTCAGTGATTTTCAGTTTCTGCCTTTTTCCTGTCTTCTTTTCTTGAGGTATTATACTCAGTGATTTTCAGTTTCTGCCTTTTCCTGTCTTTTTTCTTGAGGTATTATACTCAGTGATTTTCAGTTTCTGCCTTTTTCCTGTCTTGTTCCCTTGAGGTATTATACTCAGTAATTTTCAGTTCCTGCCTTTTTCCTGTCTTTTTTCTTGAGGTATTATACTCAGTGATTTTCAGATTCTGCCCATTTTCTATCTTCTTTTCTTGAGGTATTTAAGAATTGACTGTCATTTTTTCCTGGGTTATCAAGGAATGAACCAGATTTTAAAACTAGCAAATCTGATGAACTGCGAAGCAGTTCATTTTGGATTTGCTAGTTTTAAAATCTGGTTCATTCCTTGATAACCCAGGAAAAAATGACAGTCAATTCTTATATTTACAATATTTTTCCTAACATTCTTTTTACAAACTTCTCGATTGCGTCATACAAATAAGAAAGAAAAACCGGTATATACCGAATCTGTCGGCAATGTAAACATTCTGGGAACAGCCAATATGTCAATCAAAATAAATTCCCGCATTCTCACTGATTGTGTGACGTAATAGACGGTTTAAAAAATAGTACGCTGGAAACAAAAGAATATTTCATACAATTTTATTCGAATAGACAAACAAAGTTACAAATTCATATTGATTGTTAAATTACAGCTATTAAACGTTGAATTTGTCAAAAATCCCGATTGTATGGATGACAGGGTATTGGAAACATCAATGCGCGACGTTTTGTTGGACTGTGTTGTGCACAGGTCCGAGCATGGAACAATCACGTGATTATCAGTTGCTGGTAGAGAAGAAGAAGCATGGTCAGAGGCAGAGGGAATTACGGCAGAAGTATTACCAGTGACAGTTGATGAAAGAAGCGAACTTAAAGCATGTTTTTGAATGGTCGAACATCGCGAGAGTAGCTCCTGACAGAAGCCTCATTCCGATAACCGCTCATAAACATTATCTGTTTGGTCTCAACACCGGCATCGCTCATAGCTTGTATGGTAGTGGCCCGCAAGCAGTGTGCCGTGTAGCGTTTAGAACACCCTGACGATGGAAATATTTTTAAGTATACAATAAAAATCGAAACAAATATTTTATTTATTTATTTAAAATTCAATATTTTTTCTTTCATTTCCAATGTATATTTAATTAAATAACTCTATAAAATGTGATGGTTTGAATGTTAAAAATAGTTTGATAAAAGTAGGTCACGGGAATTGCCTAATGTTCTAGATTTTCTACAATGAGTTCATCATAGGAATTCAATAGGTGTTGTAAATATTTTTTATTTTTTGAAAAAAATATTTTTTTTGCTATAACGTGAAAAAAACTTGAAAAAAGAAGGAAATATCGAAGTATGTACGTGGTTCACAGGGGCTTGTATCAACTTAAAATTATTATTTTTTAAAAAAATCAAAAAGTCGACCCTCTAGATACAGTAAAAGCGCTTTTACTGTATCTAGAGGGTCGACTTTTTGATTTTTTTAAAAAATAATAATTTTAAGTTGATACAAGCCCCTGTGCGTGGTTTTGTGAAATATTTACAATAGAAAAATAATTTCTACGTTGAACCCAGTTTGATTTTTGTTTTCATTATTCGCATAAACATCGGTTTTTCACATTGCGCATGAATACCATTTCTGGTTTTTCCCTGACTGACCTATTTTTAGCTATCTGTTTTTATTTAAGAATTGACTGTCATTTTTTCCTGGGTTATCAAGGAATGAACCAGATTTTAAAACTAGCAAATCTGATGAACTGCGAAGCAGTTCATTTTGGATTTGCTAGTTTTAAATCCAAAATGAACTGCTTCGCAGTTCATCAGATTTGCTAGTTTTAAAATCTGGTTCATTCCTTGATAACCCAGGAAAAAATGACAGTCAATTCTTAAATAAAAACAGATAGCTAAAAATAGGTCAGTCAGGGAAAAACCAGAAATGGTATTCATGCGCAATGTGAAAAACCGATGTTTATGCGAATAATGAAAACAAAAATCAAACTGGGTTCAACGTAGAAATTATTTTTCTATTGTAAATATTTCACAAAACCACGCACAGGGGCTTGTATCAACTTAAAATTATTATTTTTTAAAAAAATCAAAAAGTCGACCCTCTAGATACAGTAAAAGCGCTTTTACTGTATCTAGAGGGTCGACTTTTTGATTTTTTTAAAAAATAATAATTTTAAGTTGATACAAGCCCCTGTGAACCACGTACATACTTCGATATTTCCTTCTTTTTTCAAGTTTTTTTCACGTTATAGCAAAAAAAATATTTTTTTCAAAAAATAAAAAATATTTACAACACCTATTGAATTCCTATGATGAACTCATTGTAGAAAATCTAGAACATTAGGCAATTCCCGTGACCTACTTTTATCAAACTATTTTTAACATTCAAACCATCACATTTTATAGAGTTATTTAATTAAATATACATTGGAAATGAAAGAAAAAATATTGAATTTTAAATAAATAAATAAAATATTTGTTTCGATTTTTATTGTATACTTAAAAATATTTCCATCGTCAGGGTGTTCTAAACGCTACACGGCACACTGCTTGCGGGCCACTACCATACAAGCTATGAGCGATGCCGGTGTTGAGACCAAACAGATAATGTTTATGAGCGGTTATCGGAATGAGGCTTCTGTCAGGAGCTACTCTCGCGATGTTCGACCATTCAAAAACATGCTTTAAGTTCGCTTCTTTCATCAACTGTCACTGGTAATACTTCTGCCGTAATTCCCTCTGCCTCTGACCATGCTTCTTCTTCTCTACCAGCAACTGATAATCACGTGATTGTTCCATGCTCGGACCTGTGCACAACACAGTCCAACAAAACGTCGCGCATTGATGTTTCCAATACCCTGTCATCCATACAATCGGGATTTTTGACAAATTCAACGTTTAATAGCTGTAATTTAACAATCAATATGAATTTGTAACTTTGTTTGTCTATTCGAATAAAATTGTATGAAATATTCTTTTGTTTCCAGCGTACTATTTTTTAAACCGTCTATTACGTCACACAATCAGTGAGAATGCGGGAATTTATTTTGATTGACATATTGGCTGTTCCCAGAATGTTTACATTGCCGACAGATTCGGTATATACCGGTTTTTCTTTCTTATTTGTATGACGCAATCGAGAAGTTTGTAAAAAGAATGTTAGGAAAAATATTGTAAATATAAGAATTGACTGTCATTTTTTCCTGGGTTATCAAGGAATGAACCAGATTTTAAAACTAGCAAATCCAAAATGAACTGCTTCGCAGTTCATCAGATTTGCTAGTTTTAAAATCTGGTTCATTCCTTGATAACCCAGGAAAAAATGACAGTCAATTCTTAAATAAAAACAGATAGCTAAAAATAGGTCAGTCAGGGAAAAACCAGAAATGGTATTCATGCGCAATGTGAAAAACCGATGTTTATGCGAATAATGAAAACAAAAATCAAACTGGGTTCAACGTAGAAATTATTTTTCTATTGTAAATATTATACAGTGATTTTCAGTTCCTGCCTTTTTCCTGTCTTATTTCCGTGAGGTATTATACTCAGTGATTTTTTAGGTCCTGCCTTTTTCCTGTCATGTTTCCGTGAGGTATTATACTCAGTAATTTTTAGGTCCTGCCTTTTTCCTGTCTTGTTTCCGTGAGGTATTATACTCAGTAATTTTTAGGTTCTGCCTTTTTTCTGTCTTGTTTCCGTGAGGTATTATACTCAGTGATTTTCAGTTCCTGCCCTTTTTCTGTCTTGTTTCCTTTAGGTATTATACTCAGTGATTTTCAGTTCCTGCCTTTTTCCTGTCTTCTTTTCGTGAGGTACTATATTCAGTGATTTTCAGTTCCTGTCTTTTTCCTGTCTTGTTTTTAGTGATTTTCAGGTCCTGCCTTTTTCCTGTCTTGTTTCCGTGAGGTATTATACTCAGTGATTTTCAGTTCCTGCCTTTTTCCTTTCTTCTTTCTTTGAGGTATTATACTCAGTAATTTTCAGTTTCTGCCTTTTTCCTGTCTTCTTTTCTTGAGGTATTATACTCAGTGATTTTCAGTTTCTGCCTTTTTCCTGTCTTTTTTCTTGAGGTATTATAATCTGTGATTGTCAGTTCCTGCCTTTATCTGTTTTTTCCCTTGAGGTATTTTACTCAGTGATTTTCAGTTTCTGCCTATTTTCTGTCTTCTTTTCTTGAGGTATGCCTGTTCCCTGTCTTCTTTCCTTACTGCATTGTTTGCTTGAGTTCTTGTTTATTCCTCCGTTGGTTGTATCATTCATTACCAAGTACATGTTTTTCAGTTACAAATTTTCTTATTAAGCCTTTATGTCTTTTGCGCAGTGGAAAACGTTTTAAGGTTTTCTTTTATATGTGGTCACTGTGAATTATAGTGTATGAGGTAACAGAAAAAATTATGCAAATGGTGAAAAAAACGCAAATTTGGTACATGTGTTTTTTAAAGGATACTTATTGAAAGTCCTTGAAGGCGACCATTTATAAGATGGCAGCCAAAATGGCTTTCCCGAAATGATGTTTTGTTCTGAAACTTTGAAACCTTGTAGGAAAGGTCTGTCTGTAAGCACCTGTATATTCCTTTACAAACACCATTAAAAGGACACGCTGGCAGTTTTAAGGTGATGTTTATCGTAATAGTTGCCCAAAGTATTTGCTTCTTTCTGTGTAAACCACATTCTGCTTGACTTCTCATATCTAGATTACAGCCAGTTGCTTGACCCCAGACGATCTCTAATTTTCAACGATTATCAGTTATTCTCAGGAATGTAACAGAAAGTTGGATTTGGAAGACTTCTATAAGCACGAAAATTGATCTTATCCTACATTTAATAACATCATATTTCATACAGGTCAGAATTCACACTGGTTGAAATTGTTAAAGTTTACTGAATGTCTAAGAGAGAGCCAAAAGGAAGCAATCATCAATAACGATTTAGCACTTATCGACGCCTGAGCTTTCAAGAGTTTTTTAAGACATATAATCGCCAATGCTTAAGAAGACATCATCAGAAATGTAGAATCATATTACACTTTGGCCAAGCAGGTGGACACAGTGTGAGAAAATCAATTTATTGCCATTTTTCATTGGATTCTGGCCGATTCGATTTCTTAGAGTCAGTTTGTCCCAGTTGACCCTTGTTCTTTGCAGAATCTGTTGTTGTTCTCGCACAAACACGTTTCCCTTCTGCAACATTTTATCGTGTTGCCCCAAGCTTTGAGGATTTCCATTTATTACGGGCTAAAAGGAGAGAACTTAAGAAAACGAATCGCATTAACAATAAATTTATATTGATAATATATCAATAATTGGGAAACCTAAAGCATCTTTAATTGGTACACATGGGATATTGCTGATTTGATATACAACATTGTGAAAACATGGTGATCTCGTTGACAGACAAGTTGGATCAGAACCTTTGACCTAATGTCCTTAGAGTTTTAAATATATTTATCTTTGTGACGTGGGTGTGGAGTTATCTATATTAAAGTCACCGACATTGACTGATAAGTTAGGTCTTAATCAGCAAGAGAGACTTGTACCTCTGTATCAGTGTGTATACCGTATGTGCTTACAATTGAAAATATGAAAACCGAGGAAATGTAAAATGAGTCTAAACCGAACTACGTAGTAACCTGAACTCTGAATAAATAAAACCAAATCCGATATTTAACTACAGTTAAAACTGTGAAAATTGAACTCGAGTAAAAAGAAAAAAAAACGATGTTTTACTTCTGTCACTACAGATAAACCCGTGAACACTGAAGTAGAACTAAAATAAAAATCCTGTTTCAACCAGACTTGTCTTATTTTTCTATTTCATCTCAAACATACTCTATTAGCGATAGATAGAACAGATGACACTGCTGGCCAGAATAGCACATTCGCGTTATGTCGTACTAGATAGTCAGTTACATTGTGTGCGACCTGGGAAACTTCACCAAAGTGCATTGATGGTGTTTCTATGCACTCCCAATCGCCTTTAACAAAAGTACAGGCAACACAAGCGTGAATTATTCCAACAGCTCGATTGCGGGCATTTTCACGCAGTCCTCTGCAAACACATTTACGCAATTACAACGGAATCAAAATTGTTTTTCTGTTTTGTTCAGATAAAAAGAATGACACAATACTAGCAAAATCCAAAGATTCTGACAGACCAATTCCTTGGTCCAGGAAAATGTATACTAGTAATCGAGCAGGAAAAACTTCCGTGTAAAAAAGCCATTCAAGTGAAGATTTTTAAGAAGTTAACATATGTTGAGCATATATCATATAAAGTTCAAATCCCTGATAAGAATTTGAAAGTATTTTTTTAAATGTAGACAGTTTATTTTTTCCTCAGTATACTTATGACTAAGTTTCACTGATCTTAACTGTAGAAAAAATTGTGATAAAGAAGCATGCAATCATATGCACATGCACAAACAAACATACATTGCACTATTCCATAACCTCACATGACCTTTAGTATGTGGGAGGTTAGGGTTTGAACCCTGGGCGGGTCTGACCAATACTTAAAAATAGAAATTGACTGTTCTGACTGGTCAAAATTTCTGCCACTTCACCTATAGGTAGTGAAGTCTTGATATAAGTGAAAGATTCTTTACTGGGACACAAAATCCCATTAAACCAATAAATTAATCAATTACATGACTTTTAGTCAGGTGAGCTTATAATGGAAATTGAGTATATTGGATAAAATAATCTTTGATTTTAAGTGAAAATATAAAATGTGGTATATATTTTTTTATTGTTTAATTTTAATATATTTTTAAAAATAAATGCTGTCTGAGATTGTTATTGGTGGAAAAAAAGTAAATATTCAAATAGAAGCATGTGTCTCAGTCATCTTCATACCTATCTAATAATAATCTAACACATAAATAGCTTCAATAACGTATGTTATTTATAACATAACATAATATTGATAACATAATAACAACTTGATAAATGTTGATGATATGTTACAACTTGATAAATGTTGATGATATGTTAAGGCCTAAAAACACAGAAAATAATAAATGGTATCAGCAGAGAACAAAGGTGCCAAAACTACTCTTACTTACTTGTATATATTAAAGTGTCCATGTATGTGTCTAAAATAAATAAGCCAATTCCTACTGATTTGTGTTAAAATCTTCATTGACTTTATGATTTAAAAACAAGAGGCCCCTCGGCCTGAATGCTCACCAGAGAATATGTCCCAAAACTTCTGCAGAAGTTAAATGGACAATTTGAGTAATTAAAGAAACACTCTAATTTTATCCCACTTTTGACCCCAATACTAAATCTGAGATATCTATTGCCTTGTCAAAGCATATTTATAAATAGCCAAAAAAAACCATAAAAAAACAAAAAAACATGTACATGGGGTAGCTAAAAACAATGGATAATTTCCAAAAGATTAACCATTCCAGTATTCTTATGCAGTTATGACCTTGATTTTTTAAACCATAACCTTAAACCATATTACCAAAATGATTGTAATATCAATATCTACAATATTCAGATGTAACCTATATAAAAAGTTAAGTTTTCCAGATAGTTGACAAAAATATATTTTTTAATTTCCCCACTAGATGCCTTGCTATTTCTCAGTTTTAAGCCCTAAGGCTACCATTTGTGCATATCTGAAACCAGATGGCCTAAGAATATTATCCATGAAATATCTAAGGTATATTTTTTGTACATTCAGAGAAAATTTTTAACTTTTTTCCTCCTTATGGGGCCCCAAGGGGACATAACTCTTCCATTTGTAAAAATCTAAACGGCTTTAACCCAGGCATGATCATCACTTAAGTTTTGTCAAATTTGGCCCATTAGTTTTGGAGAAGATTAAAATGTGAAAAGTTCATGGATGACTCAGGACAGACAGTGGATGGTGAACCATTACAAAAACTCATTTAGACTTTTAGCTCAGGTGAGCTAAAAAGTCAAGAAACAAATAGGAAAAATCAAAAGTTATTCCATAAAGGACAGTGCACAACTCTGATATACATGTATATAGAATTTGAAACATTCTGTAAAGTTTCAAAATTTTTTGTTGATAAACGTATGGAAAAAAGATGATTTAACTATAAAGAATCCATCTATTCACAAGACAACTAAAAACAACTTATAGAAACAAGAAAAATGAAAAGAAAAAATCTTGAAATAATTCCATTAAATAAGTGCACATCTTGGTATATAGACACTTTCTGTGAAGTTTCAAATTAAAAACTTTAGAAAGAGTTTACTTCTCAAAATATAGACTCATTTTTCTCTGCCTGACTGCCAACCTGCCTGCCCACCTCTCTTTCACCATATTTGAAATCCATGCAACTAGGCCGAAACCAAATGATAATTGCAAGGAAGTAATTTCACAGGAAAAAGATGACTGGCATATGAGATGAATTTTTCTAACGTAAATGTGACAATTAAAAGTCATTTATTGTAAATAAAACATAATCTTTCAATTACAAGGCAAGATTATTTTCAAATGCCCTTTCATTACAATAAGCCAAACAAAACAATATTGGTATGATTGTAGGGTTAAATAATATGTAATAAAGATGTCTACAGTAGGTTAAAGGTCAAAGTCATCATATTTAATTGTATGACAATTTATGTCCTTTTGTTAAAATTAATAAAGATCGAACAAACCACAACATATTTGTCACCAACAGACATATTTAAACCATTGTGTTCTTACCCGTTCATTAAATTCAGGGCAAACAAACTTGAATTGTGGTATATACCCAGAAGAAACCTGTACCTTGTAGAAAAATGTATGGTTTGTTGTATTTTGTGTGCATGTACAATTAACAATTTTTAGGCCACATATTATTAATGACGCACAATACACTTGAACATTTGTCATCGACCAGACTGATATTTTTGTCTATAAATATAGAATTATTGGCTCTAAAACCAATCCATTTTAGTAGTATACACAATTACAAACTCACAATTTTAAAATAACGTTTTTAAATGTAATTATATAATTTAAAAAATGCTCAATTGTACAGACGAACTACTTTACTGTTTATGACAGTAAATTATGCAAAATTTTCGAAGAAATTTGGTATTTTTCACTTACTTGAGTCTAGTCATAACTAAAAACATTATGCACATCAGCAATTACAAAAATATCTTTCTGTAGGAAGTAAATTGTTGCTGCTATGGGGATTCACATGTTAAAAAACCGTCAAATCTTAGATTCTTTTGCATATATGACCTAAAGCATCACCAAAGACTTCATTTCATGTGTAAACATAACCATTTTTTCTATGTAAATTTCCAGTAGCAGCAAGACTTTCCTCTCTACAGAAATATTCTATGGTAATTGCAGATGCACATAGAAATTTTCAGTTATAACCAGACTCAAATAAGCGATAAAATACTATACTCATTTCAAATTAATTGGATTTTCTATGAACATTTTGCCTAATTCACTGTCACAAACAAAGTGACTCAGATATAGTACTTACCGTTATGTTAGTAAAATCAACCTGTGTTAACTAAAAACCTGTCAAAATCAAAAAAAATCTTTGATACTGAAAATGTTCAATTTTGACAGCTCTCACTACTGTTAAACTTTATAAAGTGAAACAATTTACAACAATTTACAAAAAGAGGTAGCAATATTTTTTTTACATAAAATAACATCTGTACTAATATATTTTATTCAAATTATGTGAACATCACCACTATTTTAACAAAACCTGTCTAAAGCAGGACATATTTTTCTACAAAAAATACCAAATGAATTTTGAATGTGTACGAAAATGGAAATTATAGACATTATGTTAATAAATTTTATGTAGTTATCTTTATATATCATAAATGTCCTTTTCAGTTCATTCAGTCTATATCTCAATTGCGCATGAGTTCAACATTTTGATCCTATGTAATAAGGGGCCCTAGAGGCCTTGATATGCTCACCTGATAAATTATGTGTTACTTATTAATTGTGAAATAAAAATGACTTTGTATTTCTAAGATTGCAAACACAAAAAATTCAAAAAAATTATAAAATTCTGTTACAAAAATCCAAAATCATTGAAATCTGTCCAGTACTTTCAGAGAAGTTCAAAATGTGTGTTAACTTAACTATGCACACAAGTATGCATGCACACATGCACATACACCCGCTATGCTATGCCATAAGCTCACATGACCTTTGGTCAGGTGAGCTCAAAAAAGTACTTGTACTAACAAATTTGTAGAAAGAACAAATAATAATGACATTGTTTTTTATATGGTAATAAGTATTATAGATATAAATAATACTTTTAAATACCAATAAATAAACGCTGAGTCTTGTCTTGTGACCAACATAAATTTACAACTTCAGGTTCAAGAAAAACCTGTATAATTTAAAAACAATCAATAATTGAAATCACAAATCAATTTCTTTTTTTACTTCATGATCACTGAAATTTATTCTTTGCTTTGACTTTTGTTTAAATTATGGGAAACTTTTTCATAAAAAGTTAAAAAATCAAAAAAATTTTAATTATAAATCAGGAACTCTATACATACAATTATAAGGAATAAAGTCAAGTCATTTAAATCACAAGACATAAAAAAAAAATGTAAATTCTTCAGAAATAACAAACAAATGATTGTTAATTATTTTACTCTTTGTTACAATGGAACTTAGGCGTTTAACTTTTGAGATATGATAATTATGGTCAAATAACTGCTGTAGTAGTTGTTGTTGTTGTTGTAATGTTGTTTAACATCTCATCAGCAATTCTTCAGCTATTTGCAATGAGAGCAAGATTACAAATCGCTATAAATTAATCTAAAAACAATTTCTTGTATGCATGAGATGTACGATTGTGTATTTTGATCCATCATGCACTAACACTCACTTAAGAAGTTTTTGGTTAGGTGCTAGCTCACACAAACAAGCATACCACTTCCTCAGTTCATTATCCTGGCACCAGGTGAACCAGTGCATACTCTTAATGGCGAGTGCTAGGTAAGCAAGCATTATCTCAAATTTTAATGTCTTATCATGACTAGGCTGGGTTTTGACCCAAAACCTCCTGCTCTTGACGAAAATGCTCTACTACTGAGTCAGAGATGAGGTAACTGCTGCAGGGATTCCAAGCAATTTGAATAATAAACATTATGATTAGTTTACTACTTGGAATAGCCAGAGCAGGTATGTGACCATAAAATTATATCTAAACTGTTCTATGCTTATATTTATATATATACTTACAAATACATTATCCTAAAACTAGATTATTTTTTACCTTTTTGTTTTCAAATTCTTTACACAAAATAACAAAGTATGTTATGCCACAAAATATAATACTAGTATATAAGCATTGTTGTTAACCAAGTCGCTGGATTATGTTATCATATGGCGCTTATTGCTTTAAGTTGGCATTGTTTATGTCATATTTCACAGTCACAAAATGGCACAACAAATACGATTTGATGAGGTGAAAAAAAAATTATTACAGAGGTTATGGGAAAACATGGAATAATTGTGAATATGTTATTAAACGAAACCCTGAGCAAACCAAAAATCTTGTCTAAATTCAACAATTAAAAAAAAAATTTTTATTTCTTCTAAATATATAAATTTAAAAGAAAATACTAGTTAAACCTAAAACCAAGTCATGCAAGTAAAAATTTTTAAAAAAACCCAAAAAGTCATATTTTGATTAGCATATTAAGTGTTAGCCTCAAACTCTATATAAAACTGAACAGAAATGTATCAGGTATTGTAATTTTTTGTGACGATAATAGTTGTGTAAGCTTAATTGAACTAGTCCGGGGTAATACATGATTTCTTTGAGTGAATCAAACTTGGATGTTTCATTCATTGTTAAGTTGAACTCTACATACTCAACTTGGACAAATCAAACTAGGCCATAATATTTAATTTGATAGGAAACAATAGTAACAGATGTGATAGTAACAACAATAGTAACAGTTGTCATAGTAACAACAAAACATCAAATTAACAATTTTACAAATTTTTCATTTCTGCTAGCAATATATGTAATATATATACATGTATATATATATATATATATATATATATATATATATATATATATATATATATATATATATATATATATATATATATATATATATACCGTATAACTGGTAATTTACGCGGTTATTCAATTTCCGGGTATATTTGCGGTCACATCCTCACCGCGAAAATTAGAATCGCGTAATATACCCCAGTCACTAAAATTACTTTATTACCGGTGGTTACTTGTTTTAATACGTAACTTCTTTACCTGTATCAGTACATGGTTATAATTTTTTCTCAAACACCTTCAACCATGAAAAATTTTGATAGGGCTTTTAACTAAAAAATTGCAAAAAATTCATACCGTGAAAATTACCAGTTATACGGTATACATATATATATACTCCACTGCTAAGAAGTTCTTTATGAAAATTTCTTCAATTTTGAAGCCCTTGCATATAAGAGAAAGTAAATGCCAACAGACAGATACATTGCCTGTACATTTCCTGCATCTTATAAAGATTGCCAGATAAAATCAACACTGAAAGCTGATATTAACACAAGACACAAACACTGCGAGCATGATGATATCTCTTTTAAATTTGGTGCAGGTGACTTAAAAATGAACAAATAACCATATTTTAAATCTAGAACAACCATTTTAATGCATCAACCATGTTAAATTTTTTTAAACGAAACAATTTACCTACAATAAATCTTAAAGGGTACCTGTAACGATTTTCAGTTTTGACATATTTTATTCGTCGTACTTAAATATGACTGTAGCGAAAATTTAATGAAATTCCATTCCATAATAAGGTAGATATCAGTGATTTTCTAATACATCTCTAGAAATCCAAATCAAAAAGGTCGATATCGAGGCTCCCGTGTTGTGACGTCATACCAGTAACATACCTCCACAGAATACTATTTACCACTACTAACATAAGTCAAATACGAACTTGTAGTTTAACTTTCTATGATTATTTTAGGAGAAAACTATTTAATGAAGTGGAATTAACATTCGTTTGACATGTACCGATAATTAAGATTATTATTAATCCTTTTGTTTATTAGACACATTCCTTCGATTTAGACCCACACCTGTAATTAACAGGATGTCACTTATAATTTGCAAAATTGATTTGGAGGTTGATAAATTTATCTTACAACCTGCAATATACAATAATATATTTACAGTTCGAGTAAAGTAAAATAATTTTATTTGGTAAATGTTATTTGTCATTTACACTACGAAGATTTCACTCCGGAAAAATGGATATTTCAAATTTTAACAAGAGGCCCATGGGCCTTAACACTCACCTGAGGATATGGCCAACCTGTGGATATAAACAAAATCATTTGCAAAAATACATAAAATATTCTTATATACATGCCTACAAAAAAGTTAATAGTTTTCAAGATAATTAACAATTTGAGTCTTTTTATGCATCTATGACCTTGACCTTTAAACGTAAGACCTTGAATCTTATATCAGATTAATCACCATATCAATTCCTACAATATTCTGATATACATGCCATACAAAAAGTTAATAGTTTCCAAGATTAGAAACAATTTCAGTCTTTTTATGCACCCATGACCTTGACCTTTGAACGTATGACCTTGAGCCACATATCAAAATGATCGTCATATCAATACCTACGATATTCTAATTTATATGCCTATACAAAAAGTTTATAGTTTTCAAGCTTATGCACAATTTAAGTTTTTTTTAGCAAAAAAATAACATTTTAGGGGCAACAACTCCTACATGCATTATCATACAGTTACGAAACTTTGTAACTGTTTACATTTTGACATGCTGAACATTTTAACAATGTTTTAATATTATATATCTCTTATAATTTGGAAGAAAATAGCCTAAAACTGCACAAATTAAAAACTAGGTCATGACCTTGAACTTTGACCTTGACCCCATTTTGAAGGTTATTTAAAGAAAAAGTCAAAACTGAAAACCCCATGTCAATATCTATTCATATAGTCAAGTTAAAATAATTTGAAGCCATTTTACGAAATTTTTAAAATTAAACGCAAAAACGCGTAACTAATTTTTTACCAAATTTCACGAAATGAACAATTTATAAGCTTAAGACCCTAGAGAAGCCAAATATCACATCAGATTTTTTCTCCCATCATCGCTTTCAGAGAAGAAGATTTTTTAAGTTTTTTGGAACCATGGGTCACCTTGACCTAGTTTTGGGAGCCATGACAACGTCATGAACAAATCTGAATTGCACTGGCCCATATATGCATCTGATCAAGTTTCATTGAAATCTGCCTTGTAGTTTTAGAAAAGAAGTCGAAAATGTAAAAGTTTACGCCGCGGACGCTGACACCGACGACAACGACAGACAAATTTTGATCAGAAAAGCTTACTTGAGCCTTTGGCTCAGGTGAGTTAAAAAGTAAGAAAAAGAAATTTTTCATTAGTTTTCATGTCAATCATAATAGTAAAAATAATAATAATAATGATAATAATAATAATAATAATGGTAATAATAATGATAATAATAATAAAATATAACTTTTAGGCAAAATTGAAAAATAAAAATTTTATTAGATTTTAGTTTTCACTTTTCCTTTTGCATACATTTAGCTGTGATATTTTTAAATTCTTTATTCTATATATACAAATCCATAAAACTATTATTATTAGTATTAGTATTATCTCGTTTTTTTAAATGTGGTCTCATTTTAAAATCCATGTCATTTCATTTTAAATAATTATATTTCGTGTAAAATAATTTGAGATGGAATATCTCTCTCTCTCTCTCTCTCTCTCTCTCTTTCTCTCTCTCTCTTTTTTTTTTTTTTTTTTTTTTGTTACAAACTTTGTGTAAAAATCTTCCAATTATCAAGGAAATATGATACCGCCAGACTACTTAAACAGTTTTCTACATCACGGTAATTTTTAATTTCAACTGTCAATAAACATTGCATAAAAGATTGGATTTTTATGTATTGATTTTTAGCTGGTGCCACTTTCATGTGCTGATTTTGAATTTTTGAATCAGCACATGACACCACAGTAAGTTCCATAATATACATCCGGTAGTCTGTACAGTCCGACTTGATATTTGATTCATTTAAAATTTAAAATTAATTTTTCATGTATTTGACAGGGACTCAATATGTTCATCAGATTCGTCCATTTCTGGTTTGAATAAATAACGGTTATACTCCAAATTCATCACTTATAAAATTGTCTACTGCTTCCCCAAATAATGACGAACTATTTGACATAAATAGGTATCTGTCAGAGTCGTTACTTTCTTCTACATACGTCAATATATCATCATTGTTACTACTGTCTATTATGTTAGACACTACTTCTAATACTGCAATGACATCACACGTTTATATCTCAAAACAAGGCGTTTCACTTTGCGATAAAGAGAAAGTTATAAAATGTGGATTTCAAACCGCTATTACTCTTTTATTTTGTCACCAATTTTGATGCGGTTTTCAATATTGTTATATTTAAATAATATAAAAAACAATTGTGATAAAAAAAATTTTGGTTACAGGTACCCTTTAAAATTACATAATGGATAAAGTTAGAGTCAAGGGGTGATGATTTAAACCTTAAAGATTTTAACTTATATCAAGTTAGACAGCTTCGAAATGGTGTAGGAAACCA
The DNA here is from genome assembly GCA_029721355.1 of Tegillarca granosa. Taxonomy (NCBI): domain Eukaryota; kingdom Metazoa; phylum Mollusca; class Bivalvia; order Arcoida; family Arcidae; genus Tegillarca; species Tegillarca granosa. Next base: position 27,010,754 of record CM056598.1, on the reverse strand, counting down.
AAGAACCTGGAATTCTAGACTTAAAACACCATCTCCAAAGCCAGACTCATTTGCAATACTTAACATATATATTCTTTAAGCAATTTAGTTGGATTCATCGATACATTGGTGTTAGCTATTGTTTCCACACCCATGAAAATATTACAAGAAATTAAATTTAGAATGTAATCATGATATCTTAAAGCAAGCTCAATTTTCACTTTTAAAGCAAAGTACTGGTAATTCATTACAGATACTAAATAAACCTAGTTTATAAAATACATTGTACCTGTAAAAATTAATAATTGTTAAGATAAGTATAAGAGATACCATAGCATACAAACCCCTAAAAATACTAGCTACTTAAGTCACTAATACAATCCTTTGACATAAAAAACATCAAACCTTTTAGCAAAAATAAATGTTTTTCTTCTACTAATACATATATACTGAAACCTTTCAGGAAAAATAAATGATATGTCTTCTACTAATACATACATAATACATGTACTATCTTTTCTCTGTTTCCGAAAATCGAAAATTTCCTGAGAATATTTTTTTTTGAAGTACAAGTAACTGCATTTGCATTTTTGTGTTATTTTATTTATAATACTGATTTTAAACATCTATAATATCTCCATTTTTGTGTCTTTTCAGTACTCCCACAAATTTTATGAGAAAAATGTAAAAAAAAAAAAAAAAAAATTTCCTGATTGCCAGTCCACTTTTTTCTTACTACGAATCTTCTAAACTAAATGTACCGGTAAATCAAGGCCCAGTTGTCCGAAGCTCTATTAACTTGACCAGACTTTAAGTCCAAATTAAAAATGTTATCAAAATGTAATCTTATAATAGACAAAACAGGTCTGCCTTATTAATTTTCTAAATGATTATAGCAGTTGTGTGCATTAACATTAACTTATTGAAGAAATTTCAAAAGTAATTCCTAATGTTTATGTTTCTGGCTGATCTTAAAGAACAATGTTGTTGCTATTGTAACTCTCCCTTTTAAAAATGTTGGTAATGATAATACATTGTGTTGTATGTACAAAAGGGTCTTTAATTACTTATAAAAATTTAACATATTTTACACCTCAATAATAGAAACATTTTTCTCTACACAGGAAAAAATTCTCTGGTAATTGAAGGTGGTGATAGCGATGTCTAGCAACTTAGCTCAAGCAAGTAAATAATACCAGCTTTTATTCAAGTTTCCTGGATCTTTTTTGAAATGTTCCTGATATTCAAGGTCAGAAACACTTAACTCTTACAGTGACAAATATTTAAAAAATATTATTAGGAAATAGTTAAGATAACAGAGATTTGAACAACTGGATAGAGGTAAATAAGTACTAACAACACATTTGGTTTCCATAACAACCACCAAGCAATACATGTACATTTTATTTACTTATTAAAACAACTATAAACCTAATTTAGTAAAATAAAACTTTAAAAATTAAAACAAAAAGTGTTAAATACTTAGTATTTAATTCAACAAAATATGGTGAAACAATAATTTTTTAAAATTTATCTTTCATCAATGGAATGGTTGAACAGCAGCGATTACACAGTAACAATATGCAACACACAAACAAATAAAAGTAAGTCAAAAAGTATAAAACAAAGCTTGAAATTTACTGGGTTTTTTACAACAAAAATGTTACTTTGTCCAATATCCACTAACACAACTTTAAAATTATCAAAAGAGAGAGAGAGAGAGAGCTTTCTTTGAATTTATTTTTTATATTTTATTTCATTCAATATAAACAAAAATAAAATAAAACTTCGATAAAGCTTGCAAGTTGAGCTTGAAAAATACCTTGAAGTAGAGAATTAAATTTGAATGCTTTGGCCTATAAATAGTACATATGATAAAGCATCAACATGGTTCAAAAGAACTTCACGATAATATGCATATGTCAAACAGAACTAATGACTGCACTGTAAACAATGGAGAAGTTAGAAGTTAAAACCCACAATGCCACAGATCTCCATTATAAACATATCAATCACCTATAGTATCACTGCAGAGTAATCAGGAAGTGTATTTTAAAAATTTGGATAATTTGGTAAAATTAATATTTGCCATGTATCAATGTACAGAAATGTTTTCAAATGAGCTGAAACACACATTGTGTGGATTGTTCTAATCTTATTTGTGCCTTATTAGACTGTTTTACATTGTGTATAACCATTCTGCTAACTTGTACAGCTTATACAAACAATTTAAAATATTCTCATGCAGAAAACATTTCATTAAATTAACCAATTTTTAAAATATGACAATGATGACATGAAAAAAAATTACTCTCCTCTGCACTACAATGGAAGGATCCGAATCTTCAGATTTTCTGATTGTTCCATAGTTTTGCAGGGGTGACAAAAATAAAAACAAAGATACACACATGAAATATAATAAAACACAACACACACATTTATCACAGTTTGTTTACGTATCCATGACAACCCTCATTTCTCTTTGTTTGTTTCATTTTTATTATCATCAAGCTTTAGTTTGACAACTTTTCGAGCTCCAAGATACATTCTATAACCCCAAAAACAATTAAGACCATCCAACATAATTGAAGTTACTATCATAACAGCCTGGGCGAAACCAAGCTTTATAAAATCATCTGTACCATATATGGTGTAAATTTTATACCAATAGAATGGCAAAATAAGAATGCGTACAGCATAAAATGACCCAACCATTAAGAGTCCATTGATGAAAAATAAGTTGCTGGTTTTGCTGAATTTTAAAGCATCTAACATCCATCTGCAAAAACAGAAATAAAATAGTTGACATAAGAAATTTAGTGTATGAAATTAACTCTTAAAAGTTATGATTGTTTAAGTAAATCTCTTGTCTGTTTATCTCAATACCCTGATAAGAGGTATTCCAAAAATATGGAACAACATGATGTTTGTGTTAAATAAAGTTATTTGTCCACATAATTAACATCTGATTTCATTACCCTGATTAGAGGTACTCCAAAAATATGGAACAACATGATGTTTGTATTGAATAAAGTTGTCTGACCACATTAAATTATTATTTTATTACCCTGTTCAGAGATACTCCATAAAATTGGAACAAAAAACTTTTAAAGTGAGCACTATGAAGCCTTTTTTAGAAATAAAAAAAGAAAAAATCAAGATCATCAAATTTAAGTATACAATAAAAAGGTATTGCTACATAGAATACATATGACAAACAGAAAAGTCCTAGCTTTAATATAAATGTAGTGCAGTAACATATGCCCAAGTCAAGATTTCTTGAACTTATATTAAGTGGGGTCAGTTACTGGTTGTTGGAATAAACTGTAATGCCTAGAGAAAACCACCATGCTTCAGCAAGCAGATTGACAAACATACTCAATTTAGGATCTGCTTCATCTGGTAAGTAAACTGACAAACTTTCTAAAACTAGTATCTACCCAACTGGGATTCAAACCTAGGCAGAGAGAATGGTGATCTTTAAGTGTGCACTTTGGATCACTTGGCCACCAGTGCCCCAAAAGAAATAGCAATAAAAAAATAATTAGTTACCTCATATTAACAAATGTTGTTGAGAATTCTGCCATCAAACGGAAATTTGCAAAGTAAGCTAAAATACCATATGTCTAAAAATAATAAAATATTATAAATGATGACTTGATTTAAACATAGTAGATAATTGGTTTTTTACACTCAATTACGATTTTTTTTCATATAGTGGAGGAAGCCGGAGTGGATTGGGAAACCCATCTACCTCTGATAAACAAGGCAAAAAGTAAACAGATGGCATAACAGAAACTTTTTAAATTTAATGCAGAATCATTTACAGTTTCAAACTTAGATCATGTCTATTTTTGATTGACACAGCAAACCTTTTAGAAGTTTTTTTTTTTTTTAGCTCATACGCATGAAGTGCAAAAAAAAAAAAAAAAAAATACTGCCAAAACTCCTGACATCAGTGTATGTATTAATGTCTATCAATTAATCTAATGCATAGATACAAGACAGCTATTTTGTGGCATTTATTGCCCACTGATAATTTGTGTCAAGTAACTATGGTGATGTGTATCAACAACATAAGAATTCTTCTGATTTAAATTAGTCAACATGAAAATAAAAAAATCATGATTTCTTTTTTTAAGATTTGAATTAGGTGATCTAACTCTACAAAAATTACTTATGATTATTTATAAAACTAGAAAAGACAGTGATGAAGCCACTTAAATATTGTCAAACAAAAATGTACTAACCATAACATAAAAATAAGCAGATACTGTGGCAATATGATGAAGAAAATATCCAATTTCTCCTATCTGCTTGTAATGTATTATAACCATAACAATATCTGTAATGAAAGATTTTTAAAAATATATATTATCATTATTGTTGTTGTGATGATGATGATTCAAATTATACTTTCCAGCTTTCTTTAGGTCAGGTGATCACATTCTCTTTTTTCTTCATTATATTTTGTTCAAACAGATTTTTTTTTGTTTATGATTAAAATTCAAAACTCCATTTCTTGGATAACTTAATGTCACAATTGGAATCTGACACACTCTAAGTTATAACAGTTTTTAAATTGAAAATATTTGCTAGTTTCTGTTTTCTACTGTTGATTTTTACAACACTGTTACACAGTAGTGACTGTCACAGTGCCTGCAGTCAGGTAATGGGAGTGTTGGAAATAACAACCAATGCAACAGTCTGAGACTGGTAACTTTTGAAAAGACTGGTATGTTTTCGAAAGTTTCCTATATTCATGTAACCCCCCCCCCCCCCCCAAAAAAAAAAAAAAAAAAAAAAAAAAAAAAAAAAAAAAAAAAAAATGTTGGAATTATCAGACAAGGACTGGTTGTTATTTTTTACTAATTTCCAATACAAGAAATAATAGGCAACCCCGATGTGTCCATTATTAGCAATGTTACAGGTAAGTATGAATCAATCTGCTGTTTACTAATGCACAATCAGTGTGACATTTTGGTGCTAGCTTTCATTAACAGTATAAACAGAAGTTACAAACTCAAATAGTTAATGCTGATATTAATAAGTCTGCATCCTGTTTGAAATTATGTGACTTGTCTAATATCACAACTTTCAAGTCTTGGGTCAGACCAGCTGGTTGGGTTTGAACCCACAACATCCTACTTATGAAGCGAGCACCCTACCAACTGAGCTACCACAGTGATTGAATCAATAGTTGGTAAATTTTGGGGTTAACATAAAGCTGTTATCAAACTCTTTTCTACACCATGCAAAAAACTGTTCAATAACCCTACTTTTTGTTTCCTAAAGTGTTTATTGTAATCAGATGACTGTATTATGAAACTTTTCTTACCAGCTATAGCATAACCAACAACTATTGCACATTCTGACCTAACAACTACACTATCCAACCTGAAAGTATAAAAACATATGTAAATACATTTTGTATAACAGAATGTAACAGTGAAGTGTTCAAGCATTTGGTCTTCAAAACAAATGTGTGAGTAGAACACTGATCAAATGGTTTGCCAACATCAAGTACTGCTGGCCATCAAACAAAATTTGTAAGTTTAACATCAATTGGGTATAATTTGATCAAATAGTTTGCTATGTTCATTTGTGATATTGTAGCCTGGTGTACTGTCACTCTTAAAGACAGGCAGTTGGTTGAAGTTATCTCTAGTCAAGATTAGAGACTATATAACATCCATACATGTGCACAAAATGATCTTGTACAAAGTTACTCCTTGTGATAATTTAAAATGGTTTTTATTGTCGATAGTTGAAAATTTTTTAACCAGCCAACAAAACAATCATAGAAAACTAGATAACATCATGGAAGTGAACCCACCCTTTAAACCCCTTTTCCCAGGGGTTAGATGATTGTTTGATTTAATGGGGTTTTATGTTCCAGTCAAGAATATTTCACTTATATGGAGACACCACCAGCTATTGGTGAAGTGGCAGAAATTCTGACCTTTGTAGTGCACTTACAACAAAGTGCAGGGAGGGTTCTTTAATGTGCCAAGCCTGCCATGACATGGGGCATCGGTTTTTAAGACCTCATCCGAAGGACCCTGCACAATGACATGGGGCATTGGTTTTTAAGGTCTCATCCGAAGGACCCTGTGACTTTTATTTCTAAATGTCAAGTGCTTGGCAAAAGAAAAGTCACTACCAATTTTCAATCTTGGTCAGACTGGACCTGGGTTTGAACCCTCAACATTTCATGCAGGAAGTGAGCACTCTACCAACAGGGCTACCATAGTGGTCCAAGGGATTAGTGGTCAACAAGAAGTTTAGCTGTACATGTGTAATGTTTTAATGGGTTTCAATTTCCTACTGACAGTAAAGATTACTGAAAAGGGAAATATGTTTCTACTTTTTTATTGAAGGAAAAATAAATACAAGAGTGTCAGAAGATAAGAAAGCTTGGCTCTACATCAAACTAAAATTTGCAATTTGCTTTTTAAAAATATATCTAAAATTGTGAGCCACAAACTCACACATGCAATATTATATTGGGATTGTTTTTAAAAAAATCAAACTTTAAAGTTTAAGTTTGAAATAACAGTCTGAACACCTCATAGGCTTGAAACCTTTGAACAAGACTGACTACATTTATAACAGTCTTCCTTGAAACCTTTCGGCAAGAATGACTAATAACTTACACAATAAATTAGGTCAGGAGAGGTGAAAATTACAGACAAGTTTTAACAAGAGGCCCATGGGCCTTAACCCTCACCTGAGAATATGGCAAAAATCATTGGCAAAAATACATACAATATTCTAATATACATGCCTATACAAAAGGTTAAATAGTTGCCAAGATAATTAACAATTTCAGTCTTTTTATGCATCTATGACCTTGACCTTTGAATGTATGACCTTGAGTCATGTATCAAAATAATCGTCATGTCAATACCTACAATATTCTAATATATATACCTATGAAAAAAGTTAACAGTTTTCAAGATAATTAACAATTTGAGTCTTTTTATGCATCTATGACCTTGACCTTTAAACGTATGACCTTCAGTCATATATCAAAATGATCGTCATGTCAATACCTACAATGTCTATACAAAAAGTTAATAGTTTCCAAGATAATTAACAATTTCAGGTTTTTTATGCACCTATGACCTTGACCTTTGAACGTATGACCTTGACTCATATATCAAAATGATCGTCATGTCAATACCTACAATATCATATTATATATGTCTATACAAAAGTAAATAGTTTCCAAGATAATTTACAATTTCTGGCTTTTTATGTACCTATAACCTTGACCTTGAATGTATGACCTTGAATCATATATCAAAATGATTGTCATGTCTATACCTACAATATTCTAATATATATGCCTATGCAAAAAGTTAACAGTTTTCAAGATAATTAACAATTTGAGTCCTTTTTATGCATCTATGACCTTGACCTTTGAATGTATGACCTTGAGTCATATATCAAAATGATCGTCATGTCAATACCTACAATATTCTGATATATATGTCTATACAAAATTAAATAGTTTCCAAGATAATTACAATTTCAGGCTTTTTATGCACATATGACCTTGACAATTGAAAGTATGACCTTGAGTCATATATCAAAATGATCATCATGTCAATACCTACAATATTCTAATATATATATCTATGCAAAAAGTTAATAGTTTTCAAGCTAATGCACAATTTTAGTTTTTATAAGCAATAAATAACATTTCAGGGGCAACAACTCCTACATGAATTACCATATAGTTACAAAACTTAGTATCTTTTTGAATTTTGTCATTCTGAACATTTTCACAATGTTTTGATATTACATATCTTTAAAATTTTTGAAGAAAATAGCCTAAAACTGCAAAATTACAAACTAAGTCATAACCTTGAACTTTGACCTTGACCCCATTTTGAAGGTTATTTTAAGAAAAAGTCAAAACTGAAAACCCCATGTCATTATCTGTTCAAGTAGTCAAGTTATAACAATTTGAAGCCATTTTACGAAATTTTAAAAATTAAACGCAAAAACGCGTAACCCATTTTTCAACAAAATTTCACGAAAAGAACAAACTATAGGCTTAAGACCCTAGAGAAGCCAAATATCAGATCAGATTTTTCTCCCATCATTGGTTTCGGAGAAGAAGATTTTTTAAGATTTTTGGACCCCTAGGTCACCTTGACCTAGTTTTGGTAGCCATGGCAACGCCATGAACAAATCTGAATTGCACCAGCCCATATATGCTTCTGACCAAGTATCATTGAAATCTGTTCAGCAGTTTTGGAGGAGAAGTTGAAAATAGGTGTTAACGACGCACACATGCACACACGCACACGCACGCACATACACATGCCGCGCCATGCCATAAGCTCACATGACTTTTCGGTCAGGTGTGCTAAAAACTGCTAAAATGATATCACTTTTAAAATACAGTAGATTCCACTTAATCCCATAGCAACTTAGCCTGGTTGTCAACAAATTTTATGCAATTAATCAGACTTTGCAAATAACCGAAAATGCCCTATTGACAAACTTAATCGAAAGATACATTAGATGAGGCTATTTTTAGTACTGTTCAAGGCAACATAGTTGGTGCACTGTAGAGAGAACAGCGTAACAGTACTGTAATAGCATTTAAAAGTGAAAAAAAATCAATAGTTTTATATTAATAAAGTTTTAAGAATTCTTGCTGATCATTTTTGACATACTTTGATGGGATTTCAATGGCATGTAGGTTGACTTATCTTGTAGACCATCGCTGTGCGGTTCATTCTAGCATATGTATAGGTCAAGGCTTACAGAGTAACACAGTACAATATTATACGTACCATATAGGTTCCTGACTAAGTTGTGGTTCGAATAAAAGTCCATATATACAAAACAGGCTGACAATAATACCATGTGTAGTTGATAATACACTACAAATATATAATGTTGCATATTAGGATTTACTGTTCCGAGACTATCAGACATAATAAATATTTACACGAAACATATTTTCAGATTACTCCTTGAAAAATTTCATGTTTCCCTCAAGCAAAACAAATTACAGTAAAACCTTATGATAATGCAATCTCACTCATTTCCACAGAATTTTCAAGTCATAAACTTTATGTCTTTAATAGTTTTGTTTGAATTAATTTGATTTGATTTAATGCGGTTTCACATCCCAGTCAAGAATATTTCCCTTATATCAAGACATTACCTTTGCGGAGTGCTTAGGACAATATGCAGAGAGGGTTCATTAGCGTGCCATGCCTGTCGTGATATGGACCATCAGTTTTTAAGGTCTCTTCTGAAGGACCTCTTGACTTTTTACTTCTAAATGTCGAGTGCCTGGCAAAAGAACAGTCACTTCCAATTTTTCAATTCTTGATCAGACCCGGCAGGGGTTTAAACCCCAACCTCCCGTGTCTGAAGCGAGCACTCTACCAACTGAGCTACCATAGTAGTAATATTTTTGTTTGAAAATTTTCTTTAACTTATCACCAAACCCATTTCTTAAACCAAAATATGACTAAAAAATGGAAGTATTATATCAAGGTTTTACTGTGTTGTAAAAAGGTCACTGGCAAATCATAATGATGCAAGTGCTTAATTTATAACAAATTTTCAAATATAGGCAGACCTTGAAACTTTCTGATAAGATTTTGAAAAAAGACAAGTTTTACATCCTTCTTTAAACAGGCTATGTTTATTTCTTTTTTCTTTTTTTCTGTTTCACTATAAGAATGACAATTTCTAGTTAACTTTACCACTCAAATGTGCATGGCTATCCAGGCCATAATATGTGGCTCAGAATAAACTACAAGATCTTCTACTCTATTAATTTAAAGCCAAGATAGTTATGAGTTTCAAATTTTAGGCTAGTCTGACATCCTGGTACCTATAACCTTTCAGTTGACCTATCATATTTTGCAAATTTTCTTACATTCTTATAAAATTTTGATATTTGGACAAGACAAAATTTTGACCTATTTTTGGACAAAGGACAATTATGTTGTATTTGTTTCTTTTCTTAAATATAAATCTACTTTAACAATATATCAAAAGTTATCTTCTTGTTTACATCTAAGTTACTATGTGATTATATCCATTTAGATGAGAATCCATCTTCTTATAGTAAACATTGCAATAAATTTAAGCCTAACAAGAATGGAACTTGTCAGCATACCACATGATCAATACCTCAATACCTCTTTACTTTTGTGCAGAATGAAATGGATATAGTTTACATCAAATATTCCCCAAAAAACTCTGTTATTATGGGAAAACATCACTTTATACAATTCCATTGCCAATAGAAATAATTGTACCGCGCAAACACTATGAGGTATCAAGTGGAGCTCTGGGGAATTCCATTTCAGCCTAATTTTTGGCAATGGACAATTATGTTAAATTTGTTTTCCTTTTTTCTATAAATACACATGTACTTACTATGAATTAAAAGTTATCTTCTTGTTAGCATCTAAGTTATTATATGATGGTATCCATTTGGAAGATAAAACTGGACCAATATAATAGAATACTATAAAAGAAATGATGAAGCTGAGGACAGATATTGGATAGTATGATGCATCAAACACGAAGCCTTCCAGTCGGCCCATTCTTCTGACACCAAAAGTCACAACATATAATGACTGTAAAAAAAAATATACCAATTAAATTACAGGATTTTTAAAATTTAGTCTTACATGACTAATGACAAATGAATAGTAATAAACAAGATTTCCATGGAATTAAATGTCTCACCTGGTGAGTTTTTGATCAAGTAGAAAATACATTATTATAACTTAAACTTTCACATTTTGACACGCCAACACAGCCACCACAACCTACAATGACATCAGAAAAGTAACACCTTAGTCTCACCTAATAGCAATGCCAGGCTCAACAAAATATCTAAAAAAAAAAAAACTTTGATGGGCCAAAAACTATACATGTGCTTATTTTCTAAATACGTGAAACTGGAAAGACTTAAGTCATCAATATCTCTGTACATTTTCTTTTGTGTTTTGTAACAAGCAACTAGGTACCAAATCAACTACAAATCTGAACTATGATACATAGTTACCATATTTTTAGATGGTAAATAAATTATAGAAAACTTTAGTTCATAAATTGTCAAATTTTTATAAAAATTATTATATTTATTTAACACTTTGACCGCTGACATAAAGTAGCCCCTTTGTTTTACTAGAATGATAATTTGCCCAGTGATTAGTAGGTTTATGTATAATTTTTTATCTATGTTAAGGAAGAATATAGCATTATGGTATCAAAACAGACTTCAGATCCAAGGGGTGTAATTGAATCCTGTTGATTACACATTAACTGTGACCTCACACAAGTCACTTCATGTCACACTACTGGCGGTTTTCCAAGTTGTCAGGATAATGGACAGTTGGGTGAGAACCTCTGTAAAAGCTGGAATCTTACAGTCACCCGAGTGTGCTGTAGTACAAAGTTACAATCATAACTTACTGCCAGTCATGGACACATTGGGACAGTCTAGTGAGACCTGGCTGCCACTAAGACCTTTGTGTGACAGTGCATTTATAACCATTATTGCTTTGCACTGCACAGTACCAGAACAGAACTATAGAACCTACAGTAAGGAGTAAATGCCAATTAAAATTCATAATTTCACAGAAATGTTTATGTATTAAATTTTTTCATCATTAATTTGATTTTCCTTATCAATATTTTGAAATCACAACACAAAAAAGACACTTTCTTTTGACATTAAACATATCGCTTAATACGTAAAATCAGGATGAGTTTTTAGTGAGAAACTAATGCATTGTATAACATCATGGCACATGACTTTCCCACCCCCTTCTGAGGCTTCTCTTTTTTCAAACCTCAACGTCCGAGATTGAAACAGATAAATAAACTCCTTAAGATTGTAGCTCCTATCGCCTGCTTAAATTTTCCCTTACTTCCGATAGAATTTTTGTCTCTAGCCTAAAATCACTGAAATAAACATTGTTTGTACCTGTATCCCCTCTATAAATTTACCTCTGATTATCGCCCTTTAACCTGCCGATAAAACGTTATTGTTTTCGATAATAAAAGTTTTTATCAAGGGCGACAATCAGGAAAACTGTTACACGTGTTAATATAAGGAGAAATGTTTACTTTTATAGAGATCTTCTTAGTTGTTTTCCTGTTGACAGCGGCGCTCCTATTTTACTTCTACGTAAAAAAGAAAAATGTTAAACAAGAAACAGCATCAATCTTGATAATAGTTGGATCAGGTAAAGGTTTAATTCATGCAGGCATGAAAATGGCCATTTAATTGCTCACCTGGCCAAAAGTAGGTGTATAAATTATACTATAATATCCTCTATTCGCCAAAGTTTATAGTACTAAAAGTTTTTTGCAAAATTTTATGGTCACTTGTAAGTAAATGATTTTAAAAATCAGCCTCATTTTACATTTCTAATTTGTTTTTGTAACAGGAAGGGAAAAATGCAGGATCAGATTTGGGATTGAACCCAGGACATCCCACACTATGGCGAGATCTCAACTGAATATGCAGATCATGTTAAAAGTTCAAGAGAGTTTTGTATATGATGACCATTACCAGATTAGTTCTAGCAAAAGTAAATCCATGCAGTTCAGTAAAAATTGTGATAAAACATCATGTAACCTGGTTTTGAATAATTCTGGACTGGAAAGAGTGTCATCATATGTTCATCTAGGTATTGATAGAGGTGTTACTCAAAATAATTTTATTGTGAATAGAATTAATTAGCAAGACATACAGCATACACGCTCATGGGAGCTGGAATGCATGGGTACATCGGGGTCAATAAAAAGGTTGGAATACACATGGAATTTTTTTTTTTTTGGCCTAGGCTCTTATTTGGACTGGAAGGTAAAGTGCTCTCAAGGAAAAGCTACTCTTAGTTAAATCAGTTCCATCGACATGTATTGAAAAAACTACAAGCATCGTTTTATGCCCCAGTAAAGATTCTTTCCCTTATTTTGAGGCGGTCAGTTTCGGTATAGTGAACGAAACTCGAAGTGCCTGAAGAAAAGCGTTGACCTTAAGCTTCGGCAAGCGAAATGACAAATTTCCTCACACTAGGATCTGTGCCGAGTGAGATTCGAACCCAGACAGTGAAAGACACTGTGATTCTAAGCTCGTGATTTAGACCACTCTGTCACCGAGGTCCTGCTTGAGCTCAGACTTAAATGATTAAATCAATTTGTTTGTATGTTAATGTTGTGTTATAGGTGGACACACCAAAGAGATACTTACATTAGTAAAGAGTTTGGGACCACACTATAAACCTCGTCACTATATTATTGCCAAAACAGATCAGATGAGTGAAGAAAAGGTACATTTACTAGAAAAAAGTAAAAAGTCAAAGGAAAAACAAATAAAACAGGTAATACACACACACACACACACACACACACACACACACACACACATTTTATATACATTTTTATAAAATCTGCATGCAGAAAGCTGTAGTAAGTTACATAAAGAATGTATAACTTGATTTTTACTTCTAATTTACCTGTTAAATGTTTTGGATATAGCACCCTTAGGACAAGTACATGGTTTTGGGTATTTAATCTGCACAAACTTTAGCTATAGGATTCCAAAAAGGGAAACTAAAGATGCCCTATAAATTATATAAAAATCATATTTGATTCGTCTACAGTATAAACCTGTAATATTTACAATGGAGATAGGTAGTAATTAATTTGTACAACACTTGGCTATGGGTCTCATAAAAGAGCAAATTCAAGAAACCAAAAAAAAAAAAAAAAAAAAAAAAAAAAAAAAAAAAAAAAAAAAACAACAACAACAACAACAACAATACAAGAGGCCCATGGGCCTTAACGCTCACCTGAGATCTGTCCATCCTGAAGATATATCCAAAATCATTTGCACAAATACATACAATATTCTAATATATATGCCTATGTAAAAAAGTGAAAGTTTTCAAAATAATTAACAATTTCAGTCTTCTTATGAAATTTACCTAACTCCTACATGGATTACCATATATGCATCTAGTATGACTTGGTCTTTGAATGTATGACCTTCAACTATATATGAAAATGAATTTCATATCAATACCTACAATATTCTAATATACATGGCTATACAAACAGTTAATAGTTTTCAAGATAATTAACAATTTTAGTCTTCTTATGCATCTATGACCTTGACCTATGAATGTAAGACCTTGAATCATATATCAGAATGATCACCATATCATTTCCTACAATATTCTAATTTACATCCCTATACAAAAAGTTAATATTTTCCAAGATAATTAACACTTTCAGTCTTCTTATGCAGTTATGGCCTTGACCTTTGAATGTATGACTTTGAGCCATATATCAAAATGATCGTTATATCAATACCTAAAATATTTTAAAATACATGCTTATACAAAAAGTTTATAGTTTTCAAGCTTATGCACAATTTTAGTATTTATAAGCAAGAAAATAACATTTCAGGGGCAATTACTTCTACATGGATTACCATATACATGTAGTTACGAACCTTTGTATCTTGATAAATTTTGTCATGCTGAACATTTTAACAATGTTTTGATGTTATATATCTCATAGTTTTGAAGAAAATCGCCCAAAACTTCACAAATAACAAACTAGGTCATGACCTTAATCTTTGACCTCGACGCCATTTTGAAGGTTATTTCAAGAAAAAGTCAAAACTGAAAACCCCATGTCATTATCTATTCTTATAGTCAAGTTATAATAATTAAAAGCCATTTTACGAAATTTTTAAAATTAAACGCAAAAACGCGTAACTGAATTTTTGACCAAATTTCACGAATTGAACAATCCATAAGCTTAAGACCCTAGAGAAGCCAAATATCACATCGGTTTTTTTTCTCCCATCATCACTTTCAGAGAAGATTTTTAAAGTTTTTTGACCCATAGGTCACCTGACCTAGTTTTGGGAGCCATGACAACGTCATGAACAAATCTGAATGCACCAACCTGAATATGCATCTAACCAAGTTTCATTGAAATCTGCCCTGTAGTTTCAGAGGAGAATTAGAAAATGTAAAAGTTTACCCCGCGGATGACGACAACAACGACATTGTTATGACAACGACAACAATCATGAAGACAGACAAATTTGATCAGAAAAGCTCACTTGAGCCATTGGTTCAGGTGAGCTAAAAAAACAAAAAAACAACAACAAAAACAACAACAACAAAATGAAAAAAAGAACCATTTTCTTCAGCATTTAGATTTTTTAGCTTGTTAAATAAATGTTTATGCAACTATATAATATTTTTCTTGCTGTTAAATTTTTTATTGCATTTCTTGATACCCTGACCCATGCGTTTTACATGTCAGTGAATCATTTCAAACTTAATATCAGGTAAAACGGTATACCTAAAAGGTATATTTTTTTAGAACCACAGAAATTGGACACCACAAAAATAAATGACTACACAAGTAGAGAAATTATTTTATGTGTTTAATTAATGTCAATGCAACTAGCATGCTGGTATGTCACTTTGCATAAGAATTTATTTAATTCATTTTATAAATTCATTGTTATTTAAACAATTATGAACGATCCTCAGTAATACTTTCTGACTGTTTTTTTTACAGTATGAGATCCACCTTATTCCTAGAAGTAGAGAAGTGTTGCAATCCTGGATATCAACAGTTTTTTCTACAGCCTATGCAATATTATACTCCATTCCATTAGTGTATAAAATAAAACCTGATATTGTAAGAAACACACACACACACACACACACACACACACACACACACACACACACACACAGTAGGTTGAAGTGATTTAGACTCAGATATTGGCTGCTCTTTAAAATCCATTATTAATCCAGCCAGTTTTGAATAATGAGAGTCAGTATTTATTCCCTCAATAAATGTTACATTTTTAAACAAATTCACTTAATTTTGTAGAAAAATTCCTTAGGTCATAAAAAAATGTCTGTTTTGAATCTCATAGTAATCCAATATATTTTAAGAATAAGAATTTCTTAAATTGTCTTTAATTTAAAAGTTTTTATGCTAGTATATGTTTGTTAACTTTTGACAAGTAAAATCAACTAGATCAAATGCTATAGTTTTGTATCAATAAAAGCTGCAACGTGTCTGTTAACTTTTATAGTTTATTGCAATAACTACAAGCTGGTAATCTAAACATTTGTTGTTTATTGTAATAACTACAAGCTGGTAATCTAAACATTTGTTGTTTATTGCAATAACTACAAGCTGGTAATCTAAACATTTGTTGTTTATTGTAATAACTACAAGCTGGTAATCTAAACATTTGTTGTTTATTGTAATAACTACAAGCTGGTAATCTAAACATTTGTTGTTTATTGCAATAACTACAAGCTGGTAATCTATACATTTGTTGTTTATTGCAATCACTACAAGCTGATAATCTAAACATTTGTTTGAACTATCGCTGAGGTTATACATATTTTCAAAATTGTCTGCATGGAAAAAAAATGTGACACAACATCTCTCAAACTACTAGATTTGTTTTAAAAAAAAAAGAAATTAAAGACAAATTTTAATATGTGAAGATATTCTTTCTGTTGAAGATTTTGTAAGTTTGGGATTTCAATCAGGAACAACAAAAAATCTACAATTAAATAAAATATTTTATGATATTGATTTTTTCCCACCTGGATATTGAAACACTGATTTCCATTGGATATATTTAATGTTATTTAAAGCACCATTGTTCTGTCTTTGTAGCATTGGTACTGAACATGCTCATAATGTTAATAAAAAGTAACAGTATTATTGCAATTTTAAGTTAAAAAGGAAAATCTTAAAAATAGATAACTGTAAATCTTAGACCAATGACTTTGGACCCCAGTCAATCTGTCAACCATAACCAAAGGCGGTGAGCTTTGAAAAAATAAACATTGTTTTATTTAATTGTTTATTTTATTTTAGGTTTTATGTAATGGTCCAGGAACTTGTATACCAGTGTGTTTAATAGCATTTCTGTTTAAGGTATGAATTCAATCTGCAGTTGTTTGAACATGTTTATAAAGTCTGTTCTGAATCTATAGGCCCATCGGGCCAGTGAGGGACAAAGTCTGTGACAAGGAAAGTCTGTGACAAAGTGGTTTAAAGTCATTAGTGTGTTCTTATGGATCACAACGACCTTGACTACCTAAAATCCAATTTGAGTTGGTTGAAGTTGGTTCTAGCATGAGAAAATTTGTCACTTTGCTCGGAAATTGTTTGATTTTCTTCACTTCCAAGAATTGGTTATCTGTAAATATACAAAAATATCTTGACTGCATGGGCATAAAATGATATTTCTTCACTCCTTTAAGACAGTGCTCATCCTGATTGTAGTGTTGTAAAATGACTTCTCATTGGATGGAACAGTTCATTTTAAGATAAACACTCACTTCCCATTTCCACTTCTTTCTATTCATTTATTGGCTGGTTGGACTGGAACAATTTGAAATTACCGTTAATGTTTGACAAATCAGCATGTCCTGGACTTTTGAATCATGAGTTTACCTATGACTACTCAACCATGTGTCTCTAAATGTAAAGAAAGTCACAATACCTTTGCTGAATTTCTCCAACATATTGATGAATAATAGGGTAATCTTAATTATTAATTCTTTTCATTTTAGTATTTATAATAAAAAATTCTTTTAATAATTGTTAAAAAAAACTTCAAACATATAGACTTATTATATTAATTTCAAAATATGTATTTACTTTTCATTTTAAAATTTTATTTCAGATTTTAAAAATCTTCCACACTCGAATCATTTATGTGGAAAGCATCTGCAGAGTTGGAACTTTATCATTATCAGGAAAGATATTGTATCACATAGCAGACAGCATGTTAGTACAGTGGCCAGAATTACAGGAGAAATATCCCAAAACACAGTACATTGGTAGAATTGTTTGATATGTTTATCTCAATGACTACAGAATTTCTTAAACTCTTTGACCTGACAAATTATTTATTTGTTAGTGGCAGACCAGAAAAAAGGCTGCTTTCAGGATTACTGCTTGTTATGCCATAGGCAGAAGACAGGTGTCATGCTGTCACAGAAAATGTGTCAATTGGAACTCTTTTTCAGTGGAGGTAAATTTTTGATTGAGAAATACAAATCTGAGATGATACAACTTTTACAGAACTTGACAATGTTTGATTATGGGTGAAATACAATGTATTTGGAAATTGAGAACATCGTGAAGACATCTGGTTTTCTGAACTGAAATTGTACTGTACAGCTTTCCATAAATGCCATAGAAATGCTTAAAATGCAATGTGCATCATATTCATAGAACATGCTTTAATTCTGTTTGATACACTACAAAAAAGTGCTGAAATAGCTGTAGTTGTTTTCTAAAGATTCTGTGACTATAGTTTAGTGTATTGCTATTTTGCATAAGTGCACAGATGCCCATCTTGATATACAAAGAAGATCTAACATATATTCAAAAAAATATTCAACATTTTTTGCTTAGTAAATTGTATAAAAAAACAATATCTTACAAAATAAGTCATCAAGCAACATAGGGCTCCAATTATCATTTTACAAAAATTATAAATAATTAACCAGTTAATTCAGATGACATAAAACTTGCCTGCTGACAGGTCCTGGGTCTATTGCGTCAGATTTCTATTGTTGCCTTTACCTCTATGGGTACATTTAAGAAATTTAACTGACATTGGGATGTTTTTATACTCCCACCTTGAAAGGGGGAGGGGGTATATAGTGATCCTGATGTCTGTCCATCCATCATTCCATCAATCTGTCCAAAATATTTGGTTTTCTAATGGTTAGAAAATGAAGGTTCCTTTCGTTATTGGAAAATTTCCCATTTATCCTTCAATCAAGAGTTAAGCCCCTTTTTTCTATTATTTTGAAGTTTTACCCATTTTCGGATGATAACTCCAGAACCAGTCCGCCATTTGATTTTTATCGATATAGAAAGCTTATGGTCATGAAAGGAAGGTTCCTTACTATTTTTGAAGATTTCCCATTTATAGTTCTTGAGTTATTCCCCTTTTTCTGTTTTGAAGTTTTACTCATTTCCAGAACCAGTCTGCAGATTGACGTCATACTTAAACACAATGCTTATAGTCAAGTAAGAAAGGTTCCTTTTGATTTCGGAAGATTTCCTACTTATCAAGAGTTATTTACCTTTTTCTGTTATCCTTACAGTTTATGTATATATGTACCTGTATATATGTGCGGGCGGTTTCCTGAGAGGGTGGCGAGGGTATTAATTATCCTTTGGATCACTCTTGTTTATATCTCAGTCTGTAAAAACCAAGACACAGACCTGATTGTTACAGTTATTGTAATTCAATAAAATTGAAAAAAGGTATAAAGATAAATTGGTTTGGTTGAATCACTTCTTTGATAGAGGTGACAGAGTGGTCTAAAGTCTAATGACTAGTCACTAGTGTGCTAATGATTTGAAGTATCTCTCACCTCCTAGATTTGAATCCTGCTCTGGCAGATGCTAGTGTTTAGAACTTTTGTCAATTCACTTGCCAAAGGTTGTTGTTTTTTTCAGGTACTCTGGTTTCCTTAACCATCCCAGACCTGACCACTGCAAAAGAACAGTCACTACCAATTTTCAAGTTTTGGTCAGACCTGACCAGGTTTGAACCCCTACCTCCCACATACAAAGTGAACACTCTATCAACTGAGCTACAATAGTGTTAAAATGGACAAGGTTGAGTTGAGTTAAGTAATGGTGTTTAATATCCCAGAATATTTCACTTATATCAAGACCTTAAAATGAACGAAGTGAATTCAAAAATATACTAACAACAGGCAAGGCAACCAAGAACATAAACCAATACAGTAGATAATGAACAGCCAAACAAGACAATAGACAATAAAAAAAATCACAAATTAAAATCTCTAGTTATAAAAATTTCACTTTAAAAGGGCACTGGGAATCAATTACAACAAAAAAGCATACACAATAACAAATTGATGGGTGGTTTTTTTTTTTTTTTTTTTTTTTTTTTTTTTTTTTTTTTTTTTTTTTTTTTTTTTGCTAGTCTTGGTTTAAAAATAATTTTTTTCCAAATATGTATGTGCACATTTAAAAATTAGTTTCCTTTTAAGACATTAAGAAATCGGGCATGTATATTTAAAGCACATGTTTTTGGCAGTTGCAGAAAGAAATATTTAGATGTTTTGGTCAGCCTATTGTAAGTTCTGAAATTACAATGAATGAAAGTGGATTGGAATAAACCATCAATTTCAAGCTTATGGAGCTTTAGGGTTGTTCTGTCATTGGTTGAGTCGGTTTGCAAGTGGCTAGTAACACTGAATGATGTATAAGTCTTTGAAAACACTAAACCTGTTCCTGAAATAACCACGTGCAGGATTTCTTAAAAATTAAGCGTGTTATTTCTTATGTAATAAACTAATAATAGACTACTAATAAACTAATTAAAGCAAGAGGCCCATGGGTCTTAACGCTTACCTGAGGATATGTCCCAAATTGTTTGCAAAGTTCAATAAACAATTGACAATAACTATACACACTTTCTAGTCAAGAATATTTTACTTATATCAAGATGTCACCAGCTATAGGCGAAAGTGCAGAAATTTTGCCCATGTGTTGCGCTGATGGCATTATACAGCAGGGTTCTTTATTGTGCCATGCCTGCCATGACATGGGACCTCGTTTATTTTAAGTTCCCATCCAACAGAACTGTGACTTTCATTTCATAACACCAAGTGCTTGGAAAAAGAACAGTCACTACCCACTTTCAAGTCTTGGGTCAGACCCGATCGGGGTTCGAACCCAAGACCTCCCACTTACGGAGCAAGCACTCTACCAACTGAGCTACAGCAGTGCTTTCTAACCTTTGAGGTACTTTTAAATATATATGTCATGACATTTAATGCAGATATTCTTACTAACCCTTAGAGCACCTTGTAGATATAAATCTAGAAATATCTAGCTACAGTTCAATTATAAACAGCTTAAAGCTCAATTTTCTGATTTTTTTTTTGATTTTCTAAAAATATATTTTTAAAAAAAATAGATATCCTCTAACCACGATCCGTGAGATTCATTTTCTAAAATTTCATTTCTTTTAGCTGTAAATAAACGGAATCCTCTGACCGGTTGGTCAATGTTTAACAATGGTTATTATGAGCTTTGGGCATGCGCACGGATGTACGGAAAAAACCCATGAAACATGACAAATTCCATTAATTGTCCGTCCTTAATATCCAGATGTATTTGAAATGGTGTTATGTATCCCTTACTAAGTCACAAATGACAAATTCAACGAAGTTCTGAGTTTAATTTATCGTATTTCACCGTTTTGAAAGTTGTGTTTAAATGACCTGGGTTTTGCTGACGTAACCATGTTTTAATATTAGATCCCAAATGCTGCATCTCGCTGGGTAATTACTGTAATTTCTGTATTTATTCCAGCTTTTATCGTTGAACCAAATGTAACATTGTTCATTAGGAACATCATTAATTAGATTAGCACCGTTTTCAATTATTTCTTTGGAAGACTTAATGCAGCTTTAAATGCTTGTAGTAACTGAAATGATACTTTCCAGATAATAAACCATTTCAGTATACTTATACAGCTATGACCATGACCTTTAAACTCATAGCCAAAAACTATATATCAAAATTATTGTAAATTATTCTAAAATACATTCCTTTACACAAAATTATAGTTTTCAAGATGATTAACATTTTATGTCGTCTTATGCAGCTGTGACATTGACCTTTGAACCTATGGCCTTGAGTCATATATCATAATGTTCGTCATATTAATACCTATAATATTCTAATATGTATGCCTATACAGAAAGTTGACAGTTTTCAAGATACATATATATTGACAACTATACTATTTTAGCAAATTCCCCACTAAATGCCTTGCCATTTCCCCATTTTAAACCCCGTGGCTACCATTTGTGCAAGGCTGAAACTAGATAACCCAGGAAAATTATACATGAAATATCTAAGATATATCTCTTATTCATTCAAAGGAGAAGATTTTTGAAGTTTTTTTTTTTTTTTTTTTTTTTTTTTTTTTTTTTTTTTTTTTTTTTTTTTTTTTTTTTTTTTTTTTACTATTTCCTCCTTAAAGGGACATAACTCCTTCATAAAGGCTTAGCCCAGGCATGATTACCACTAAGTTTCATCAAATTTGAAAAAGTAGCTTTAAAGAAAAAGATTAAAAAGTTAACGCACAACCCACAACAGACGATGGACGATCAACCATTGCAAAAGCTCATCTGAGCTTTCAGCTCATGTGAGCATAGTCTGTTAGGATAACTTTTTTTTACATTACCATTTTCTTAGTGTTAGCAATTAGGAGTTTATAACTAAATCTATTGAATGGACATTTTTAAAATAAGACATAGATTTTTCTTTTTATTTCAATTAAACGTGGTCAAACCGTACAAGCACATGTTAAATTCATTCAACATCTCAATTTAGAAGCAAGAACGAAACTTTTCAAACAGCAAAATTTTGGCCAATTTTTAGGACTTCAATATCATCCTTTTTTCATTGAACATTACGGCAAAGACTAAATGCATGCATCTTCCATAAGATACAAAAAATAAGTCGTGATATCGAGATAACTATTACGACTGATCAGCATAAGTATCGCGGCATGTCGAGTTATTTATCTCAGCTTTTTATTTTGGTATCACAACTTTTCATATTATCTCGATTTGTCAAGATATAAAGTCGACATGTTGTCAGTTGAGATAATTTTATGTCGACTAAAATTTGTTGTCAGAAATAAGCCACCATAGCTATAGAGGTGCAATAGCGTTGACATTTTTATTGTAGAGGCGAAGAAAAGTAATTTGATAAGGCGGAAGAAAATGAAATTAAATGTCGTAGGCTGGCCAATTTACTTAAACTGTCGTTTTCGACGGAAATGTACCACTCAAACAAAAAATATTTTAAAAAAAACCTGAATTCAACAGAATTTTCCCGTTTTTGACTATATTGATATAGCAGAAAGGCAATAATGCTGCTAGTTAAACCACAGGGGCTTGTATTTATTGATAATTCCCTTTTTCTGACAAATACCCTCTTTCTGACCAAAACCCTGGTGCCTATTGTTCCTTCTGGTTACTTCCGGCCAGGGTTGCCGTGTTTGAGGATGTTTTTTGACTTTGGATGAATAATTTTCTTGGTTCTGGTTTGTGCATCGTTGAGTCGAGTAAATATTTATAGAAAATAAAGTGTCTACGATCAACTGATAACGAACTTTTGCCAGTGGAACGTAATTTATGAGGGAAAACAAAGGTTTGAAAAAAGTTGGTGTAGCTTCGTTTCTTCCCTTTTCTTATTTCTTCCAGGGTTTTGGTCATAAAGAGGGTATTTGTCAGAAAAAGGGAATTATCAATAAATACAAGCCCCTGTGGTTAAACATGTACCTATAAAGTAGTGTCGTGCGTTTAAAATGTACTAATTTGGCGATATCACGTGTTAAACGTGTACTAATCCGGGAAAATTAATAAAAGTGATTGGTCAGTCTGATGCCGGATTAGATAAATTAACAAATAATGTTGTAGCTTACTCGGGAAAGATAGTCAATATCGCCTAGGCTCATTAGCCACAGCATACAGACTTTCAATAATAAGTTCCTAAACAAGACCTCGGTGGTGAATTGTATCGAGGTATTTTAAATATGATTTGCGATAATAGATCCATAAATAAGTTTGGATCTGATTAGCGATCTGTATTAATTAAATATTGATAGTTGATCACCACTTTAAATTGATTGGATTAAACTTTATAAATATCTAATGCTGTTAGACATTTAGCCTTAAGGCTTTTAATATGAATTTGGAATCAAACTTAAAACTTTGCTTCTTAAACAACTTTGATGTACAGCTCCGGGTCATTGTGCATTTAACGTTTATTGCAAAAGTGATTGCAGCAAGTTTTTTGAAGCCAAATTTATCAATGAAGAGAGACCTATTTAATAATATTATTTAACACTTAAGCCAAGTTTTTCATCTTTATACTAAAATACTTCCTTGTAGGACTCCAATTACTATAATCAAAGACATAAGAGAGAGAGATTGCGACCTAACCAAACTTGAAATTCACGATTTTTGATAAAGTTTTTAATAAAATTAGGAGTGTGGCCTCTCAAACCCCTTATTTCCAAGTGATATATCATGTGTCTTTTCTAGGTAAAAAATATTGAGACGGCGTGTTATTTATCAAGACATTTCTAATAACGGGTTCCAGACGAACTAAGTGATCTAAAGTACTAAGTCGGTAACAAATAATTTGCAATGGAAAAAATATTTACGTACAATGCATTATTTTTTTTCCAATATGAGTGACCACATATTTGCCCGTGATTATGTCCGAGTAAGTGCGCGTGCTTACCTGCTCAGAAGTGACTTCCGGTTTTGATATAAACATGCACGGAATCGTAACAAATGATTAGGTGAGTATATAGCACGATAACAAGTGGTTGCAATGAGAGAGAGAGAGAGAGAGAGAGAGAGAGAGAGAGATTATCATGACTAACTTCTTATTTAAAC
This sequence comes from Tegillarca granosa, assembly GCA_029721355.1. Classification (NCBI taxonomy): domain Eukaryota; kingdom Metazoa; phylum Mollusca; class Bivalvia; order Arcoida; family Arcidae; genus Tegillarca; species Tegillarca granosa. The sequence goes on along the minus strand of CM056598.1, from coordinate 26,986,221 downwards.
AACTCATGAAAATATCAAGGGAACATGGATGATTGTCACTGCACAGGCGCCTGTGGAATGGTTTTTAAAAGCAAATGTAGCGGACCAGGCTTGATCAGGTGAAACGACCGTTTCATTTTTTCCCCTTTCCTTTTACCTTTAGCGCCCCAAAAATAGCCCACAGAGGATTATAACAACGACTGTCCGTTAATAAACAATAAGCAACAAATGTTAATGTTTAAAGCTGCATTAAGTTTTCCAAGGAAAAAGGAAAAAAATTAAAACGGTGCTGATCTAATTAATGATGTTCTTAATGAACAATGTTACATTTGGTTCAACGATAAAAGCTCGAATAAATACAAAAACAACAATACTTTGCCAGCGAGATGTAGCATGTGGGATCTAATATAGAACATGCTTACGTCATAAAAAACCGGGTCATTTAAACACAACTTAAAAAAAACAGTGAAATACGATAAATTAAACACAGAACTTCATTGAATTTTCATTTGTGCCTTAGTAAGGGATACATAACACCATTGCGAATACATCTGAATATTAATGATGGACAATTAATACAATTTGTCAGGTTTCACTTTCGATTAATTGGAGTTTTTGTACATCCATGCGCATGCTTTTTTGGGGGGAAGGGGAGAGACTTGGAAATTGGTAGTGACTGTTCTTTCACCAAGTACTTGGCATTTAGAAATGAAAGACACAGGGTTCTTTAGATGAGACCTTAAAAACTGATGTCCCTTGTCACAGCAGGTGTGGCACATTAAAGAGCACTCCCCGCACATTGCCCTAAGTGCACTGCAAAGGTAAAAAATTCTGAAATTTCACCTATAGCTGGTGATGTCTCTATATAAGTGAAATATTCTTGACTGGGATGTAAAACCCCATTAAATCAATCAATCATAGTTGATGCACCACCTCAGAGCCACTGTGGTGGTTTTTGTGATATGGATCCAAGTTCCAACTGTTTTTACTTTTTAGAAGGGTTGTAGGTTTTGATTATGCTGCATCATAGTGACCCTTAAAGATTTTTTTTTTTTTTTTTTTTTTGAGAGTTTAACTAATTTTTTTTTTCTGATATAAATTGTGTACAAACTTGCATTAGCAGAATTTCGAACAATTCAAATGTTTATTGTTAAACAAGACGATTTGTATAAAACCAAAGTAGTAACATATATTTTGTTTTACTAATAACATATTTCTTGAACACAAAACAGCAACAATCTGCAATCCAAGAATATTTGACCTCATTCTCTTGCACGCTTCTGAAAAACAAGATTATTCATTTAAAATAAAATAATATTTGAGAACAAAGGTTTAACTGAAGAGACAAACAGTTCTATTTCAAATACATTATTTTTATTTTATTTTGAACTGGACATATAATAACACATTTTAAGGCCATAAAACTAGGTTTTTAAGACAGCTGTGAAACTTTCAGAGAAAATAAAAACATTATTCAGTGAAAAAGTCTTTTGATTTTATTTTACGTAATATATTTTATATGTTAATCAATATTATAAATAACTGGTTGCTTTGATTTGAAAATTTATTTATGAAATGCCTTGATTGAAAATTTTAAAGACTCTTGAATTTTTAATAAGGCTAATTAATATAGTGTGCAAAATGTAGGACACATAGAGTTGTTGCTTTTGCCAGTTAATCTTATCTTTGCATTCATTGGGCGTGTATATTTCAGGTGATTTTTTAAGCTTGGTTGCCTTAGTAGTAATGTTGGTGTATTTAGCATAAGGTTTATAGAGATAAATATTGGCCAAATAGGGACTTGGGTGGGTAAGGAAAGATTATTATTAGCTTGGATTAAATTTCATGAAATTCTGTGTTTTATTGATAGTATTTCTCAATTTTGTAAGTTGTGTTTACATGACAAGGTTTTTGTGACCTAACCATGTTCTAAAATCAGATCCCACATGGATCTACATCTGTCTGGGAAATAACTGTTATTTCTAAATTAATTTAAGCTTTTATTGTTGAACTAAATGTAACATTATTTATTAGGAACATCATTAAGTAAATCAGCACCATTTAAATCTTTTCCTATAAAAACTTAATGCAGCTTTAACATTACCAACCATTTCATTTTGATACTTTCTTTTGGTTGTTACAAGTTTAAAATTTTGATTTCAGTAGGCAAATTCATAGGCTGATTGTGAATCATGCCTTGAGATATTGCTTCCTTATCTGTCACTCTGCATTAGAAACTGAGATAATCAACTGGTTTACCCAGTGCCAAGATAATGGACTTAGGTAGTGGTATGCTTGTCTGTGGCATAAGACTCGATGAACACTGCACCTTCAATGTAACAGGTGAACACTCCACCTAGAATGCTGCAAATGAACAGTACCTACAGTGTTGCAGATTAACTGCAACTACAGTGTTAGTTATAAACTGCACCTAAAGTGTTGCAGATTAACACTGCATCTACACTATGCAAATAAATAGCGCACCTGCAGTGTTGCAGATTCAACACTGCACCTTTATTGTTGAAGATGGACACTAAACCTACAGTGATAAAGCTGGACACTGTGTCTGCAGTGTTGAAAATTGATACTTTACTGACAGTGTTGAAGATAGACATTGCACCTAGAACGTTGAACTACACATACAATGTTGAAGATGGACACTGCAACTACAATGTGATGGACTTACACATACAGTGTTGAAGATGAACACACTGCACTTACAGTTTAAAAGATTGACACTCTACATACAGTTTTGTAGAAAAGACACTGCACCTATATTGTTAACATGGTCACTAAACCTACAATGCTAACATGGTCACTTCACCTACAATGTAAACATGGTCACTACACCTACAATGTTAACATGGTCACTTCACCTACAATGTTAACAATGGTCACTTCACGTACAAAGTTGAAGATAGACACTGCATCTACATTGTTTAAGATGGTCACTGCACTTACAGTTTTAAAGATGGACACTGCACCTACAGTGTGATGGATACTGTACATACAATTTAAACATGGTCACTACACCTACAAAGTTGAAGATAGACACTGCATCTACATTGTTTAAGATGGTCACTGCACTTACAGTTTTAAAGATGGACACTGCACCTACAGTGTGATGGATACTGTACATACAATGTTTAAGATGAACTCTGCACCTACAATGTTGAGTATGGACTCTTCATATAGAGTGTTAAAGATGGACTCTGCACCTTCATTGTGATGGATACTTCACATACAATGTTTAAGATGGACTCTGTACCTTCAATGTTGAAGATGGACACTGCACATACAGTGTTAAAGATGGACACTGCACCTGCATGGTTGAAGATTGACACTGCCGAAATGTTTGGTATATGGACACTGCACATACATTGTTGAAGATGGACTCTGCACATACAGTGTTGAAGATGGACACTGCACATACATTGTTGAAGATGGACACTGCACATACATTGTTGAAGATGGACACTGCACATACATTGTTGAAGATGGACACTGCACATACAGTGTTGAAGATGGACACTGCACATACAATGTTGAAGATGGACACTGCACATACAATGTTGAAGATGGACACTGCACATACATTGTTGAAGATGGACACTGCACATACAGTGTTGAAGATGGACACTGCACTTTCAATGTGATGGACTTACACGTACAGTGTCTAAGATGAACATACTGCACTTACAGTTTTAAAGATGGACACTCTTCATACAGTTTTTTAGAAGACACTGCACCTTTAATGTTAACATGGTCACTACACCTACAATATTAACATGGTCACTACACCTACAAATTTGAAAATAGACACTGTACCTACAGTGTTGAAGATAGACACTGCATCTATAATGTGATGGACTTACACATACAGTGTTAAAGATGGACACTGTGCCTACAATGTGATGGATTTACACAAACAGTGTTGAAGATGAAAACTGCATCTACAATGTTTAAGATGGTCACTTTGCATACAATGTTAAAGACGGACATAGTGTGCACCTACAGTGTGATGGACACTGCACATACAGTGTTGAAGATGGACACTGCACATACAGTGTTACAGATTAATATTTCAATCCACTGAATCTGTTAGTAGAGAGGGAAAATTTAACCTTAGTAAACTGAATACCTGTGTAAACAAAACTTTTTTTTAGAAAATACAAATTATATTGTTTTTCTCAAGTTAACCTTTGTAATCTTAGTACTTGTCTTAACCTAACATAGACTTTTAGGTTAAAAAAAGTTAACACACCTGTACTCTTGATCAACAAGATACATTATATATCTTGACTGAAAATTGTTGCTATCTAAAATGTCTTTATATATCAAAAGACAATAAGTTTGCTTTGATACACAGATACAAAATAAAATTTACATTATATAAAATGCATGGACAATTTTTTTTTTTTTTAAATTTGAAAACAGAATTTCTTTTTTTTTATATTCCCGGCTCAAGGAAGTGGGGTGGTATATAGTGATCCTGATGTCCGTCCATCCGATATATTTGGTTTCCAGATGATAACTCAAAAACTCTTCAACCAAATGATTTCATATTTATATGCAGTGCTAATGGCTAGAAAAGGGAGTTTCTTTTCGATTTTGGAAAATTTCCCATTTATTGTTCAAGAGTTATGCCCCTTTTTCTGTTATTTTGAAGTTTTACCCATTTCAGGATGGTAACTTCAGAACCGGTGCACCAATCGATTGCATATTTATATGCAAAGCTTATGGTTCTTTTCCATTTCTGGAGATTTCTCATTTATCGTTCAAGAGTTATGGCCCTTTTTCAGTTATTCTGAAGTTTTACCCATTTCCGGACGATAACTCCAGAACCAGTCTGCCAGTTGATTTCATATTGATATAGAAAGCTTATGGTCATGAAAGGAAGGTTCCTTACAATTTTCAAAGATTTCCTTTTTATTGTGTTGGAGTTATTCACCTTCTTCTGTTTTGAAGTTTTACTTATTTCCAGAACCTGTCTGCAAATTGACTTCATATTTATACACAATGCTAATGGTCAAGTAAGACAGGTTCCTTTCGATTTCGGAAGATTTCCCATTTATCATTCAAGAGTTATTTCTATTTTTCTGTTATTCTGAGTTACCCATTTCTTGCACACAAAACAATGGTAAGGAAATAAGGGTTCATTTCAATTTGCCATCTGTCTGTCCATACATTCACTCATCTGTCTTTCTGTCCATTTGCACACAACAGTCGATTTCCTTTTCAGAAGTCATAAACTGTCATGCCAAATGATCGCATATTTTACACAATTTTAATTTGCTGTTATTGTAATAGAAAACATTCCTCTTTTAAGAAGTTTCATTCATCTTGGACTGATAGGTTAAACCCACAAGAAAATTCAGTATTCCAATGTATTCCAAACTTATTTATTCTTACAGAACATATAAAGGTAACTCAATAATTCCCACTAAGCTACTTGCATTTCCCAGATCAGGTGTTATATTTATACATCTATACATTCCCAAAAACGAAATTCGAAATTCGTAATAAAACACTATCAAACAGAATGAAATATGAAATTTGTGTTATTGTCTGGAAATGGGTAAAACTTCAGAGTAAGAGAAAAAAGCTACCAGTAATCCTTATTCTTACAATTTATGTATGTACCTGTATATATCTGGAGGCGGTTTCATTGGTTATCCTTTGGATCACCAGTCTAGTTTAAAAGGTAATTAACACATTCCATTTCCTTCAAAGGGGGGGGGGGGGGCATGGGGTGGGGTGGTGGCTGAGAGGTAGAGGTTTAGCTTTTAAACTCTGTCACCTAACAGCTCTGGTCTGGGTTTCACCCCAGTTGACCAAAAGGGAGAAAGGTTTTTCCTTGCCACTGGTTTTTACTGGTTGGTTTGGTATCAGAATAATGACCAGAGTGGTCTATCTGTGAAAGTCTTTTATCTGTGACATTGCATGTGTACTGTACTGGTACTCTAAAATCAATTTATGGATATCAAAAAATAAATTTGTGAAATTTGAAAATACTGAGTTCTCCCCAATTATCAATCCCGAAGTGAATACTTTCTGGTATATTGTGTGAATAACATTTTTCCCTTTAACAAATAAAAATCATTAATTTTCTTTATAGTTAATAAATGAACTTTCCCGTCAATATTAGTGAAAAAATTATAAGCCTACGCATATTTTTAAAACTTTTAGTGTTTATTACAATACGATGCGACGCTTCATGCTACAAAATCCAAAATTGCTGCTAGAGATCATTAAATGGAAAGAACGAACTGTTGGATAGAATATGGAGTATATCAAATGCATTGAGGTGTTTGGAAATTGAAGATCGGCGTATTGACGACAAAGCTCTTGATACCAGTGTTTTCTCCAGCTTACTAAAACAGGGGGTCATCAAAAACAGGGGGTCATTGATGACCCCCTAACATGAAAGGAGGGGGTCATTTTTCAAAATGAAGGGGTCATGAAATTTTTGGAATAAAAATTAATTTTTTCGATATTTTACAATAAAGGAAATATTTTGTTTGTAATTAGAGGATCTGTATTAATCTCTCCGACTGTCTATGTTTAAATGTTTTATTTCAAATGCTACTTATATCTATAATATTTGAAACAATAGAATTGCAACAGTATCCCAAAACAGAAATTACTGAATGGTCTACCATTAACCCAAGTCAACAGACCATAATCATTCATTAATATTATCCACTCCTTCCTATATGCCTGTTTTACATTACTTTATTATTTTCATAAATCATTAAAGGATATTTGTTTAACCAACTTTTATTAAGATCTCGATTTACATAAGTTTTTTTTATTTGACTGTGAGTCGTCGGCAAGTAAGTTACTACCAGATGCCGCCTGGTCATGTTCAGAGCTCCGTGCAGGACTTTGACACAAGTCGTTTAATGTTTAAAAACGTTGTTAAACGAGATCGTTTCGACTTTTCTTGTATGCCTGATGCAAAAAGCACTTATAATGACTATATAAATTAAGCGTTCAATACAAACATTCCAAAGATTCAGAAAATAGACAGGTTCCTATATTAACAATTAGCTTCCTTTAATATGGTACGATAGTCATGTGGTACGACAATACGGAATTTACGCTCAGTACTTTCGTTTTCATTCTCGACACCTTTTATAATTTACAGTAGCCGATTTCAATCTGTAAAAATGGTTGCGTCAAAAATAACGCAACAGCAAAACCAAGTTGCGCCATTCATAAAAAAATCGCGTCAAAAACGCAAGAAACGCACTCTGGAGAAAACACTGTTGATACCGTATCAGATATTGAGTTAGTTGCCATGTTACAAACCGACGTAAAAAAACAAAAAAACGAAGTAGACCCGCACTAAATAGCTGGGGAGAAATCATTTCATACTCACAATTTATGGATATGATAACATTGATTTTAACATATGCAAAAATACTGATTATTTTTGCATATGCAAAAATCGATTTATGGATATGCAAAAATTGATTTATGCATATGTAAAATTGTATTTTTGCATTTGCAAAAATAGCCAGCATTTTAACATATGTAAAAATGTATTTATGCATATGCAAAAATCGATTTATGGATATCCATAAATGAATTATGCATATGCTAAAATAATGAATAAATATAGAAATGGCACCTCATAAAAATGCAAAGTAAGTGCACACTGTAGTACAATGCAGATCGGAAACACTTGCACACTCATAACCCACATAAATTTGTGTTGAGCTTTATCCTCAAAATTAATGAAAAAATTGACGACTAACCAGAATAGCTGAAAGATTGTTGATGTGATGTAAATCAGCATTTAGCCAGGTAACCACCAACCAAAAAAAAAGAACAAAAAATATTTCAGAACTTTGTGAGAAAGTTAAGTTTGTTTAATGTCACACACACACACACACACACACACACACACACACACACACACACACACACACACACACACACATATATATAATGTAATGCCTTTAAAACTACATTCATGCACTTCTTAATGTGTTTTACTAAGTTTATAACTTATGTGTTTAACTCTCCTATGACAAATTTTCTTGACTTCACAACATATGATCCAGTGAGATATATTTTATATTTGTAACATTATTTCCTCTGTATTACAGGATAATATTGCCGACATGGGAATATCTTGTCAGTTTTCCGTATTCAATGTTGGAAAAAGGACCTTTAGTTACATGTGATAAACAGTAGTATCTATAATCCATAGTCACGGATGATGACAACAGTGAAAGGAAAGACGATCTAGATCAGAAATATAACATCTTTATTAATAAAGGCTTCATAACCTACTGGTACAATATTGGGGACGGTCACCAGACAACAGGTTTGTAGTAGCATTTATATTGAAATTTACAAACCAGTATTTCCAGAATGTTTGTGCTTGACTTGTTATAGATAATATTCACTAATTTGATGTTTATATACTGTATGTATGGTATATAGATACATATACATGTATATGTGTGGATACCTGCTGGTAATTTTACTGTAATATCTGACCTTTTCATCTTAATAAGTGTTGTGGTCACAAATAGGTAATTAGATATGGATTGACCAGTTGACTTCTACCTAATGAGGTAGGTATATACTTTATTAGCCACCTTTAAATAAGTTTTCATGTTGGTGAAATATAGTGTAATACTTTGTTGATTAAGAGTCTTCACCTGTGTTTCTCATCCCTAGGGAATAATCAAGTGAAATCTATATATCGATAGTACTTGTATATTTTTCATCTTCATTATGGAATTGAATTTCGGAATCATATGATAAACGTAATTCATTTTATCAGTCATCTCTTGGAACTTAAAAAATTCAAATTATTATTTGCAGAATTTATTTTGATATTGGAATTTCACAAATAATTTGGTAAATTATTTGACATTTTCTCTGTGAATTATTAAGGTTTATTTTTATTTATTTTTATTTATTTATTTAATTAATAAATTATTTCATTCATTCATTCATTTTATTTATTTATTTATTCATTCATTCATTCATTCATTTTATTTATTTATTTATTTATTTATTTATTTATTTATTTATTTATTTATTTATTCATTCATTCATTCATTCATTCATTCATTCATTCATTTATTCATTCATTCAAATTTTGATTTTATTGGATAGTGGATTTCAAGTCCCATTAGACTCGATATACACCCCAACAAATCATTGGTGATGAATGTGATTTTTTTATCTACCTTGTATATATGCATATAATATACACACATTATGGGATATTAAGCTGGTAGACCGGACATACAAAGGTAAGGTATTTAAAAAGTTTTTTTTTTTTTTTCGGACAAGAAATCAACAATTGTTTCCTGAAAATACACACACATTTCATAATTCAGGAGTAACTAACTTCTTTAGCAATACTTAGGGTAGCCAGAGCCAGAATTAGCACAATATTTCCATGGTGAACAAAAACAGTGTACAGAAATATGAAAAGTGTATATTTGCTATTTTCTCCAAAAAAAAAACAGCAATGATAATGATAGAAATTAAAATTACAGTTATATTTCATAAGCAGTAAAATTAAGTTGATTATATATTGATGGTATATAATTGAGTAAGTATTTACACTATAGGAAATTTTTTTTATCAAGCTAGGGGTGGAGGGGGCAGGCATTTACTTTGCATTAATTATTTCTTTTCAGTGTTTCAAGGTTATATATACTGATATGTCAAACGAAAAGAGAAAAAAGTTGGATCACATAGGGTATCATGCCCAAGACTTAGATTCATTACTATGAGTGAGTGTTTAACCGACTGAGCTTCCCCAGGCAAACACTTTTTTATACTTTGCAATTTTCCTTGAGGGTCCTACTTCCATGAAAATTCGATTTGATATTTTTTATACAGCCAAATCTGGCAATCCACCCACCACTACTGAAGGCAATATTTATCATCTCCAAATTGTACAACATGAGAAAACTATAAGACCAGGGATCAAATCTAGGATATCCCCTCTATTGTCAAATGTTCCACATACTAAGCAACATAGACTGCTACATAAAATGTACGTTTTGTAACTGCCGACTGTGTATGAGAAAACATGTTTTTGTTATGCTGATGTTAACAGGTTATCCAAAAGTTGCTAATACACGGTAATGAATGTTCACAAGTTATATACAAATTCTTTTTTTTTTTTAATTTCATAATAATAAAAGAAATGGTGTTTGAACAAACATAAATGATTGGATATCGTTGTATTTATAACTACTGGCCTTATAACCTTTTACAACCATTTTTCCTTGAACTTAAATTTAACAAATTTTGGCAATCTCTTATTAATAAAAATTAAACATTTATGATGAAACTAAATACAGTTGTTACAAGTTTGAAGTGATCTTCAAAATGACATCTTAAATTACCAATATATCTACCGTTTAAAAAAAAAAAATAAATAAATAAAAATTAAAAAAAACCCAAGTTATTAAGATTTTTAAATTACCAGGCTTTAAGCTACGGAAAATCTTAGTTAAGGAATAATTGTCACCCTTCAAAGAAATTTCTCACATAGCGATTCCTTAACTTGCCAGGGTATATGGAACTCTGTTTGTAAAATCTGCTGGGGTACATAAACTAATGTCACATTTAGTGGCAAATGGGAAGTAACTTTTACATTGGCAAGGTAGCCTACAGTAAACAAACATGGCAACGACAAGGTTCACAAGTCACATAGAAAACAGAATTGAAGTTAAAAGAGCCAAACCAGTGACATCAAATACTAACAAAAGTAAAAAAAAATATATACAAATAATAATAATAATAACAATTACAAAGTGTTAGAATATTTATTGATAGTATGTTAACTGTTAGTTATTTAATTTATTTACGAATTGGTTATACATAAAATGTTAGTAATTTGATTGCAGTTTTTAATTTTTTTTCACTGGTAGTTATTATGTTGCTTAAAATGAAGGGTGACAAATACGTTATACTGGTTTTTGGCAGGTTACACGTACAGCTCAGGGTACATCAATCTTTGACAGGGTATATGGGGCTGTGTGACATTACACCTACAGCTCAGGATACATAAATCTTTGACAGGGTACATGGGGCTGTGTGACCTACCAAAACCTCTATAACTTATATTGTAAAACCGGGGTCTGTATACATTGATTAAGAAAGTTCCAGGTAAATAGGCTAAAAAATTTCTAAATTGCCTACGAACAAAAATCAATGTTGCAATTAATTTTGAATAGCAGATCATTTACATTCAATGAAAAGCCTTCAAAATTTTGTGGATTGATATGCCAAATGTCGCTGTTTTCCTTTGGGACTCTGGTTTCCTCTACCTTGTCAGAATTGACTACCTCAGTATAAATGAAAGTATTTTAAATGATTGGTTTAATACCTTTATTTTACTACACTCAAATTATTGGTTGTGAATTAGATCATATATTTACATGTTATCTTATTCTTCAGAAATGATATCTTTAGTAGAGTTTTTAAATTTTTTATTCTTTTGAAATAACCCCCCCCCCCCCAAAAAAAAAAAAAAAAAAAAAAAAAACAACCAAAAAAATACCAAAAAAAAAAAAAAAACAAACTAAAAAAACTGGTTATTATATATATACCTCTTATTATTTAGGGCTTTTAAAGAAATTATCGAAATGGACCAGCTTAAGAGGAATTTTTAACCTTTAAAAACATTATAGTAACAATTATTTATTTAAAATAATATTTCATGAATATATAAATTTATAAAAAATGAAACATTTTCTTTTAGCATGATTACAGAGATGTCCTTGAAAATGCAGAATACAGCAGATTTGAAATGTTTCACAATAACTTTTAGTTTGCATCATGATATGTTTTTCAAAGACCAAAACAATGCCGTATGAAAAATATTTCTTGTACCCCAGAGAGAAAAATCCACCAAAGAGTGATGAAAGATTCTTTTTCTATCACCACATTGTGGAAGATAAGTGTACTGCAGGCTCCTTTTCTTGTAAAAATTTCCATTGAGGTCTATTGATAGGTTGAGAATTTTTTCATGTATTTTATGGTACAGGAAATAGAATCTATCACTTAACCGTATTCTAACTGACCCTAAAAAAATTTCTTTCCTTATTCTAGGGCCTCACTGGACAAGTGGTCTAAAGCATGTGCTTGTGGATTGCAGCACCTCTCACTGCCTGGGTTTGAATCCCAGACAGATCCTAGTGTCACAAAGTTTGTCAGTAAGCTTGCTGAAGGTTGGTGGTTTTTTCAGGCATTCCAGTCTCCCCCACCATCCCAGAACTGACCGCATCAAAAGAAGTGAAAGAATCTTGACTGGGGCATAAAACCCCATCATTCCACTCCACTCTCTTAAGATGTAAACATTTTTGTACCATGAAAATCATTTCATGTGAAGTTTGATAAAATTCCTCTGAAGCAAAAATGAGTTAAGGCCAGGGCACAAAGTTCAAGCATACCTTCTGTTGCCTTGACTTATAAGATATGACCTTGATTCAAGGTCAAGACACAATTTCAGTCATGAAGATGATTTTTGGATGTAAAAATATTCATGAAATTTTAAAGCAGTAATGAGTCTGTAATGTCCAAGATGAAATTTGCACAGCCAGACATACAGACTTCCCTGTTTTTAAACTCTGCCCCATTTACCAATCCTTATTTAAATTCTGTTCCAATCTTGGTTTTGGTGTGGGTTTATAAATACGAGAAAAAGAATTTTTTGTCAAGTTTATCTAACAAGCTTTTGATCAATCAGCTTGGAAGTGTTTGTTCTATGGTGATTGGACATTCAGAGGTTAAGAGGTCATCGCTAATTGGCCTATTGATATTATATATACATATTATCTTATTTTACAATAATATAATAATGTAATGATTGCTGTATATATGTGTAATTATAATATAGTGAAATATTGCTTTAGAATCAACTTGTAAAATATTGTTAAACAAACCAACGGCATAGTTCTCGAGCCTTTTGTAGGTACATGTATTTAAAATTATTAATGGTTTTTCTAACTTAAATCAGGTACTGATGTTAAAAAAATCTATTGAATTTTTCCTATTATTGAGTGTTGTATGATTTAAATCTAGGGCCTGGTAGAGAGACTGAATCTTATTTGAAATGCTGTTATCAAGTCTTTATGAACCATGTAGCACTGTCCGAGTCTGAAAAGACTATTTGCACACGTTATCTTCTTCTGGAATTTTATTATGCTAGCAGGTATGGTATTACAGGGTCATTGAGAAGGTCTAAATCAAAACAAAAATACAAAAACTGTATGGTCCAAAAACTTATAATTTTATCATTATCTTGCAGAAGTTTTACAATTATTTACAAGATTCATTATAATTATGTGTGGAACATACATGAAATGTTATACAAGATTCATTTTAATTATATATGAAATACATGAAATGATATGATTTATATAAAGAAATAAACACATGTCCTTTTTTTGTTTGTATTATCTCATTTTATACACCTGTCAACATTTAGGGGATGTACTGTGTTATATATGGTGCTGTATGTGCAGGCAGGTGGGTTGGTTTCTGTTAAGAATTTGGTTTCCCTGCATTAAAAGATGCACTGTTTGTCTGATTGATCTCAAACTTTATCAACTTATTCCCTGTGATAAGACAGTGCAGAGGATTGCAAATCATGTCACAGTGTCAAAGGTCGTGGTCACAAAAACTATAAATAGAAATTCAGTTTCTATCTATTTAAAGACACACTGTTTGTCCAATTGATCTCAAACTTTTCTACTTATTCCTTGTGATAAGACAACGCATGACATTGCTGATCAGGCCACTAGCTCAAAGGTCAAGGTCACAGTTACTATAAACAGGAGTTCAGTTTCAGTGCATTTGAAGATGCACTATTGTCTAAATAGAAATTTGTCAGATAAATCTCAAAATTGGTCAACTTATTCCCTGTGATGACATATTGCATGGGGTAACAATCAGGTCACTAGGTCAAAAGGTCATGGTCAGTTTATATTCAAATTTAGTCTATTTATTTTTGTCCATATAGACAGATATATTATGTTATGATGCTGTACCTCCGTATTATATTACAATGTTGTCTGTTCATTTTCTGTGGTAATATCTCTTACAAGTTCAAATTAAGACTTATTTCATTAGTTTTTTTTGCAGGTTTAAATTTCATGTTTTTTCTGACAGTCCATTTGTCTATGTTTCTTGGTAAATGATAAAATTACATTGCTTGCTTTTTTCCCCCCACTTGGCAGTGCGCTTGTTTGTTATGTTTCAAAAGACATAACCTTTTTCAACAAATATGTTTATTGCTTTGAAATTGTTGTGAAAACACAAATATACAATGGTACATGTATTGTTAAACATGATGAAAAAAGGAACAGTACAAATTGTGTATAAAACTTCAAAAATAGTAAGAAAATGAAGTTTTATATGAATTCAAATATAATAGTATGAATAATGTCTGAAATTAAAGTCATTACGGGTATTATAGATCAACATGGTTATAAGTCTGTTTTCAGCCAAAGTCTTTGGTTTTTTAATTCAAAGCTCTCTCTCTCTCTCTCTCTCTCTCTCTCTCTCTCTCTCTCTTTATATATATATATATATATATATATATATATATATATATATATATATATATATATATATATATATATATATATATATATATATATATTGTATGTCATATACCTTAAGTTTATTACCATTTTTACCGTTTTTCAATATGTATATGTTTTTGTATAATAAAAGAAAAAAGAATATGAAATAAACATGGTGTTTTGAGGAAGTTTTTTTTCTTAAAATCTGTTTATTTTTATTAGTTTTTTTATTCTCATTCCTCATACTTTTACAATAATTTAACAAACATGCATTTAATTCATCAGTAAAATATCTTCACTGCATACTGAATGAGTTTTATGAGAGAGAAAGAGAGAGAGAGAGAGAGAGAGAGAGTCCTTTGAATATATAACATTTTTTCTTAAAATCGTGGTTATACAAAATATTGATAAATCTGAAAAGGTTTCAATTATACTTGATAAATACATGAACATATTTCCCTCAGAATTTGTGACTGGTATTTGACCTTTTATATCTGATGAAGTTTATTTTTATGTTTATGTTTATGGTTCTATAATTGTCACTTAATTTAAAACTTGACTGTATTCACAGGGCTGGACATAAAGTTTTAAACTTACTTATCAGGTGAAGCAAGTTTAAGATTGTTTTTGTTTGTCTTGATAGGTTTGTTGTGATGTATCTCTGCCAACTACAACTTCATCAGCAATATCCCTTTTTTTATTGTGACCATTTCTAAACAATCCTCTCTGTAACTCTGTAACATAGCTTGTCTTAAGAGTATGCAATTTTGTTTGAAAATTTATTGATGGCTTAACATGTACATTATGCATACAGTTGATTTACCTACAACTTTTAAAATTTAAATTTAAATTTAAATTTCTTTAAGTTTAATTCTTTTTTTTTTAATCTAAAGCTTTGTCTATATATTACCAAGTTCGATCAGGGGTAAAATTTAATTTTTCTCCCCACTGGCAAAAGTTTGCCAGTATGAAATATTCCTACTGGCATTTACAGTTTTAAACTCGCAATTTTATTTTTTCATGCTAAAAGTGTTCTTTACAGTTACAGTAATATATATTTGATTGGTCTTCAACAGCCTGAAATGAATGTTGACCACAGGAACTTGTAATTCTTTCTATAAATTTGTTGTTAATTTTTTAACCATACACACCACCACAAAATTTTAAAACCTACCCCTGGCCGCTTAAAACGATATTTTCTTTTGTTCTGGTAAAAAATATCCACTTAATTTAGTAACGGTGGTTTGCACAACTCCCTTATCTATCTGCAAGTATATAATTATCCTCATTTTCTAGAATTTTAAATCAATTACTAACTCCAAAACATAGAGAAACGCTGTTTCTAACACGAAAGGGGACAGAGAAACGTAAACCGACTTGTTCTCTCATAGTTCCCTCCTAAAACGAAGTACCGGTACTCATTATTTCGGAACACATCGGACATCAGACCAACTGCTAAATGATAAAACCAGGTAAGTTCCTACCAAATTCCCACAAACTGGGAACTTGGAAATACTTCAATGTAGGAGGGAACTATGAGAAAAAAAGTCGGTTGTCTGCCCACGTTTCATATTTACCAATACTTTGTTGATATCAGATAGGATGGTTTGGAATTTTAAACTCAAAGAAATTTTTTGATACTGCCTGAATAAGATAAATTTTTTCATGGGAAATAGGCACTCACTGTTTTTTGCATGTAAGTGGATTTTCAACTTGCATTTTGGGAAACCACTGGCATTTCATGAGTATGCGAGTGCCAAATCCGAACCCTGCAGATGGGCTTCATCAATGCAGTATTTTATACTTCATAACATTTGTGCCAAATTTAGTTGTTTTCATTGAATATAGAATTATGTAAGTTGATATTTTCCCATATAAATGTTATTCGGGGAAATTTGCAATGTAAGCATTTTCCAAAACATTCTGTACAACCTTTACAGGATGTAGATCATGTGATATAATGGTTAATCCCATTTTTACAGCTGCAAGTTTTCATTATCTTTTAATTTATCATCACTCATTTCTGTACAACTCTTTGACCTAATTAACAGAGATTTTTTTTTTCATTTATCATCTTTTAAATATGCCATGACACTGAAATACATATCACATGGGAATTTTACTAGACTTTCTTAATACCTGAAGCTGTCACAACCATGATAATGCCAGTAAAATATCATTTACAATTCACAACACAATATGCTGTTTTATAAACCAAAAAAAATTAGCTTTTATGCCAGGACCTGATAAAGCTATTACTACAACCATGATGATGCCAGTAGAATTTCATTTTTAATTCACAACACAATATGCTGTTATATAAATAAAAAAAATAATAACAATATTTACTTTTATCCCAGTACCTACATGTATGTTTATTCAGTTTTATTATGACTTATGTTTGATTCCCACACTGACTGATTCTAGGGTGTGAAATTTGTCAGTTTACTGACTGAAGGCTGATGGTTTTCTCCAAGCACTTTTACTTTCTCCACCTTCCTTTAAGAGACAACTAAATATATATATATATATATATATAACCTTGTATGTACAGTGCTAAATGTAAAGTCCCCAAGTTCATTTTTACATGTCTTACATAATCATTGAAATTTGGAGCATGGATTTTATTGCATTTTGACTACATGTATATAGTATTACTACAAATCTTTACCTGTAATGATAGAGTGCCAAATAGAGGACAGAATGACATGCACTTATGTAATTATATGTTAGAAATATTTTGCTTTTTTTCTCTGTTCCTTGCAAGCAACAGAGTAAATCCTCTCTTGTTTCATTTTTGAGAAGTTCCTATAGTACATTTGTCAGGTGCCTTGTTGGCCAAGTGGTCTAAAGCTTTGCCATACAAATCAAAGAGTGCCTCTTATTGCCTAGGTTCCACTGCGGTAGCTCAGTTGGTAGAGTGCTTGCTCCTTAAGTGTGAGGTCATGGGTTCAAACCCTGACCAGGTCTGACCCAAGACTTGAAAGTGGGTAGTGACTGTTCTTTCGCCAAGCACTTGGCATTATGAAATGAAAGTCACGGTTCTTTAAGATTGGAACTTTAAGTAAATGAGGTCCTGTGTCATGTTTGGCATGGATAAAGAACCCTGCCATATAATGCCATCAGCACAATGCACATGCTAAATTACTGCACTTTCACATATAGCTGGCGACGTCTCAATATAAGTGAAATATTCTTGACTGGGACGTTAAACACCATTACTCAACTCAACTTATTGCTGAGGTTCAAAACCTTCATACAAAGCAAGAGTGCTTCTCATTGCCTAGGTTTCAAACCTACTCAGGAAGGCTAAGTTTAATGAAATATGTTTGTTTGCTTGCTGAAAGTCAATGGTTTCATGTGACATTCAAGAACAATGAATACATTACTTATATATTAATTCACTCCACTCCCAGTATAAAGTTGTTGGCATGTCCACTTTGTCATACAGTAAATCCTGTTTAGAAAGGCCACTTGAGGAACTTGCTGAAAGTGACTTTTGTTGACAGGTGACCTTTGTACAAAGGGTCAGTGTTTTTTCAGTTGAGTTATTTCCCTTGTTGGGTTGCTATTTACAAGTAGTGTCATTTCCCTTACAAAAGGTATCCATTGTAAATGACTTCAGGATCACATGTTTTTTTTTCACTT
The DNA here is from genome assembly GCA_029721355.1 of Tegillarca granosa. NCBI lineage: Eukaryota > Metazoa > Mollusca > Bivalvia > Arcoida > Arcidae > Tegillarca > Tegillarca granosa. Next base: position 26,968,015 of record CM056598.1, on the reverse strand, counting down.
TTGTCACCAAAAACTTTTACCATATAAAATCATATTGATTATTTTTTTAGATATAAATCTATTGGTTTCAAGTTCATTTGTTTAATGTATTTATAGTCAATTAAACACAAATTAAAACATATCTACATGTATACACAGTGTCTTATTACAAAAAAGAAACAAACATCAAACAGGAGCATATAAAATTTTAACTAGTTATTTAATTAAAAGAAAAACACATGATGTCATCCAAGCTTTCTTGTTAATCCAATAATCCATCGTTAAAGATTTTTTGCTAGTGTTTTTAGAAGATCTCGGATTTGCAGATTTACTGATCATTAAAACCTTTTCCTTCTCACCCAGCATATTTGCACAGAAAACTACAGTTACTCTGTTCTTAGAACATTTCTTCTGTACTACAAATGTCACATTTGATTTTGTTATACTTATTATAAGTGTCTCTAAAAATAACCCAGATCCAGATGTTGTAAATGTCCCTTGGCGCATAGTCAGCACACAAATTAGGATTTATTTCCACTCTTCTACGGTAGCATCACTTACATCTGTGCTTTCACCGCTTAAAATTTTAAACATAATGTTGTTTAATAAATGCTTCTAACCATCCACTTGATACCTTAAAGTCTGTATTTTTAAGGTCGTCTGCAAATTTTGGAGCACATTGTTGAATCATGGGACCACCAACGGGATATTTCTGCTAGTTACATCATTAAACTAAATCCAACACAATCCATTGATGTTGTCATTTCCAGTTTTTCAGTATTTTATTTTTCTTTAATTTGGTAGATTATTTTCATAATTGTCTAAATATTCTGCTCTCCTTTTAAGAATATTGTTTTTTTGTGTCTGGCCGACACCATATTGATTGGCAACATCACTACAGCTTTTACCGCTGTCAACTAATTCATTCCGTTGTAGAGTTTTTTTTTTATCAAAATTGACATTTTTGGTGGTCGCTGACTGCGTCTGACAGATGCCGCTGTACAGAGGTCATTTATATTTATATTATAAATGTTAGGGACTGCCCCAGACTGACCACTACAGGCAGGTAACCACTCTTCAGAGGTGACCGCTACAACAGGTTTTGCTGTATTACAGACACCATGCCAACCACTTCATACATCAACATGGAAAAGTCTTGTTTTTAATGAAGACAACAGAGATCAAACCAGAAGTCATGAGGTACATTGGCCTACAGCATCACATATATAATACACCACTGAGGTCCTGTGCACTTAAAGTTATTGAAGTTCTACTGTACAATTATCTTTGTAGATATACATAAATATGTTGGCTATTATTTTACATTGAAATAAGCCATGCATACACAGGTGCTGGGCTTGGTTAAAAATCACATCATTTGTGCAATAATTTTTCATCAGGAAATTTTCCTGTTAATTTAATTTTGGATTTGAAAAATCAAAAACCAGCTGTGACATACCAGGTGGCAAAGTTATGTAAGATTGATTTGGTTTGATTTTAAACTTAATGGGTTTTTTTTTTTGTCCAATCAAGAATATTTCACTTATATCGAGACGTCACCAGCTATAGGTGAAGTGGCAGAAATTTTTACTCTTGCAGTGTGCTTCGGGCTATGTGAAAGGAGGGTTCTTAAGCATGCCATGCCTGCCATGATGTGGGGCATTGATTCGTAAGGGCTTCTTTAAAGGACCCCATGACTTTCATTTCTACATGCGGAGTGCTTGGCAAAAGAATAGTCACTAATAATTTGTAACCCCGTAAAACTGAAATGTAACAGCTTTAATTGTGTTTAAGTAATATATAGTTATAATTATGATGTTTTACTGACATTACTATTGTACACCTGTGACCACTAATACTTAAGATCAGTCAAATTTTAATAGGATTTTTGTTCTTGGTTTTAAATCATTTAGTTTGTTTGTTGTTTGATTTTTACAACATGATAGTACATTATAGTAAATCTATTAACTATATGAATCATTTCATTGTGTACATATGATATTAATTGCTGTGTATTAAAGTTTGTGATCATTGCTGTTAAATATAAAGGAGTGTACTGGGAGACATTGTTTTATGTATGGTGAAAGGTGCTAGGTTATTGGGGTTTTGATGTGTGGGATACTGGGATTTGATGTGTGGTTAAGTTAACTGGGTGACTTGCTTTGATGTGTGGTTAAAGATACTTGGTTATTGGGGTTTTGATGTGTGGGATACTGTGATTTGATGTGTGGTTAAGGTATACTGGGTGACTTGCTTTGATGTGAGGTTAAAGATACTGGGTTACTGGGCATTGGTGTGTGGTTAAAGCATACTGATTTATTGGGATTGGATGTGTGATTAATGTGTACTGGGTTACTGGGATTTGATAATGGGTTACAATGTACAGGGTTACTGGATTTTGATGTGTGGTTAATGTGTTCTGGGTTACTGGATTTTGATGTGTGGTTAAGGTATGTATGGTTACTGGGGTTTGATGTGTGGTTAAAGTATATAAGGTTACTGGAATTTGATGTGTGGTAAAAGTGTACAACGTTAATGGATTTTGCTGTGTAGTTAAAGTATATATGGTTACTGGGGTTTGATGTGTGGTTAAAGTGTACTGGGTTACTGGATTTTGATGTGTGGTTAAAGTGTACAACGTTACTGGATTTTGATGTGTGGTTAAAGTATATAGGGTGACTGGGGTTTGATGTGTGGTTAAAGTATATAGGGTTACTGGATTTTGATGTGTGGTTAAAGTATATAGGGTTACTGGATTTTGATGTGTGGTTAAAGTATATAGAGTTACTGGGGTTTGATCTGGGTTAAAGTGTACTGGATTACTGGATTCTGATGTGTGGTTAAAGTGTACAAAATTACTGGATTTTGATGTGTGGTTGTATAGGGTTACTGGATTTTGATGTGTGGTTAAAGTGTACTGGGTTACTGGGTTTTGATGTGTGGTTAAAGTATATAGGGTTATAGGGTGAACCAGTGGATTCCTCCTAATGCCAAGCACCAGGCAAAGAAGTATTTTAAAGTCTTATGTATGATCTAACTTGGGTTTGACCCCCTGGCTCCTATTTTCAAGGCATTTACTCTACCACTGAGCCACTGAGCAGTAATGTGTGGTTAAAGTATACTTGGTGAATGTGCAGCTTAGTGATGGTTAAGATGTACTTAACAATTGGTGTTTAATTTGTAGTTATAATGCACGGTGTTATTGATTAACCAGGTTTTCGTAGAAACCTGGTTCTTAGATTACCGAATATCGACGGGTGGGCGGGCGGGCATAAAAAAAATGGTTTCCGGATGATAACTTGAAAAGTAAATGACATTTTTGAAAGAAACTTGGCACAAACATGTATTGTGATAAGATCTTGGTTGGGATTGCTTTTGGGATAAATACATCAAAGGTCGAGGTCACAGTTGCTTGTTCATTTGACAAAATAAGCAACCTCTAGCTATATCTTGGCCATATGTAAAGATAATGACACGGGGTTTTCAGTTTTCATATTTTTTCTGACAATGCTGATGAAACTAAAGCCAAAATCAAAGGTCAAGGTCATGACCTACATTTTGACCTATGTGTTTTCTGCACTAAAATGGCTATATATGTAAAGATAATGACATGGGGTTTTCAGGTTTCATATTTTCTAGCAATGCTGATGAAAATAAAGCCAAAATCAAAGGTCAAGGTCGTGACCTACATTTTGACCTTTGTGTTTTCTGCACTAAAATGGCTATATATGTAAAGATAATGACATGGGGTTTTCAGTTTTCATATTTTCTAGCAATGCTGATGAAAATAAAGCCAAATTCAAAGGTCAAGGTCATGACCTACATTTTGGCCTTTGTGTTTTCTGCACTAAAATGGCTATTGTTGCATGAAATTTACAATTTTTGGCATGAAATTGGCTATTTTTAATGATATTTAAACGTAGAATTCACTATTTATAAAAAAAAAAGAAGCCAAAATCAAAGGTCAAGGTCATGACCTACATTTTGACCTTTGTGTTTTTTGCACTAGAACGGCTATTGTTGCAAGAAATTTACAATTTTTGGCATGGAATTGGCTATTTTTGATGATATTAAGACGAAGAATTCACTATTTATGGAATTTTAGTTTTGTAAAATGATTATGGTGGCAAAATTTTGATGTTGACTATTTTTAAATTAAATTGGATATTTCCGAATATATTTAGGTGCAGATGCCACTATGGATCTTTTCTTAAATGAAATTATATTGAAATGAAAACACAACATTCATATTTCTAAATAATTTGTCGTAATTGCAATCTTTTAACATGTTCTGATGTATATATATATATATATATATATATATATATATATATATATATATATATATATATATATATTAACTTGAAAAGTAAATGACATTTTTGAAAGAAAGTTGGCATATACATGTATTGTGATAAGATCTTGGTTGGGATTGCTTTTGGGATAAATACATCAAAAGTCAAGGTCACAGTTGCTTGGTCATTTCACAAAATAAGCAACCTCTAACTATATCTTGGCCATATGTAAAGATAATGACATGGGGTTTTCAGTTTTCATATTTTCTAGCAATGCTGATGAAAATAAAGCCAAATTCAAAGGTCAAGGTCATGACCTACATTTTGGCCTTTGTGTTTTCTGCACTAAAATGGCTATTGTTGCATGAAATTTACAATTTTTGGCATGAAATTGGCTATTTTTAATGATATTTAAACGTAGAATTCACTATTTATAAAAAAAAAAAAAAAAGCCAAAATCAAAGGTCAAGGTCATGACCTACATTTTGACCTTTGTGTTTTTTGCACTAAAACGGCTATTGTTGCAAGAAATTTACAATTTTTGGCATGGAATTGGCTATTTTTGATGATATTAAGACGAAGAATTCACTATTTATGGAATTTTAGTTTTGTAAAATGATTATGGTGGCAAAATTTTGATGTTGACTATTTTTAAATTAAATTGGATATTTCCGAATATATTTAGGTGCAGATGCCACTATGGATCTTTTCTTAAATGAAATTATATTGAAATGAAAACACAACATTCATATTTCTAAATAATTTGTCGTAATTGCAATCTTTTAACATGTTCTGATGTATGATGCTTATATATATATATATATATATATATATATATATATATATATATATATATATATATATTAACTTGAAAAGTAAATGACATTTTTGAAAGTTGGCATATACATGTATTGTGATAAGATCTTGGTTGGGATTGCTTTTGGGATAAATACATCAAAAGTCAAGGTCACAGTTGCTTGGTCATTTCACAAAATAAGCAACCTCTAACTATATCTTGGCCATATGTAAAGATTATGACACGGGGTTTTCAGTTTTCATATTTTTTCTAGCAATGCTGATGAAAATAAAGCCAAATTCAAAGGTCAAGATCATGACCTACATTTTGACCTATGTGTTTTCTGCACTAAAATGGCTATATATGTAAAGATAATGACATGGGGTTTTCAGGTTTCATATTTTCTAGCAATGCTGATGAAAATAAAGCCAAAATCAAAGGTCTAGGTCGTGACCTACATTTTGACCTTTGTGTTTTCTGCACTGAAATGGCTATATATGTAAAGATAATGACATGGGGTTTTCAGTTTTCATATTTTTTAGCAATGCTGATGAAAATAAAGCCAAATTCAAAGGTCAAGGTCATGACCTACATTTTGGCCTTTGTGTTTTCTGCACTAAAATGGCTATTGTTGCATGAAATTTACAATTTTTGGCATGAAATTGGCTATTTTTAATGATATTTAAACATAGAATTCACTATTTATAAAAAAAAAAAGCCAAAATCAAAGGTCAAGGTCATGACCTACATTTTGACCTTTGTGTTTTTTGCACTAAAACGGCTATTGTTGCAAGAAATTTACAATTTTTGGCATGGAAATGGCTATTTTTGATGATATTAAGACGAAGAATTCACTATTTATGGAATTTTAGTTTTGTAAAATGATTATGGTGGCAAAATTTTGATGTTGACTATTTTTAAATTAAATTGGATATTTCCGAATATATTTAGGTGCAGATGCCACTATGGATCTTTTCTTAAATGAAATTATATTGAAATGAAAACACAACATTCATATTTCTAAATAATTTGTCGTAATTGCAATCTTTTAACATGTTCTGATGTATGATGCTTATATATATATATATATATTAACTTGAAAAGTAAATGACATTTTTGAAAGTTGGCATATACATGTATTGTGATAAGATCTTGGTTGGGATTGCTTTTGGGATAAATACATCAAAAGTCAAGGTCACAGTTGCTTGGTCATTTCACAAAATAAGCAACCTCTAACTATATCTTGGCCATATGTAAAGATTATGACACAGGGTTTTACAGTTTTCATATTTTTTCTAGCAATGCTGATGAAACTAAAGCCAAAATCAAAGGTCAAGGTCATGACCTACATTTTGACCTATGTGTTTTCTGCACTAAAATGGCTATATATGTAAAGATAATGACATGGGGTTTTCAGGTTTCATATTTTCAAATTTCTAAATAATTTGTCATAATTGCAATCTTTTAACATGTTCTGATGTATGATGCTTTTATATATATATATATATATATGATATATTAAATCTTAACCCATTACAGGTATCCCTTTACTATCAACCAGGTCCCTTCGAGACACATGATCACCCATAATTATTGTTAACTAGGTACCATTTCTCTCTGAAACCCCCTTCTCCGAAATACAAAAACCTGGTTTTCACGGAGTTTCCGTGACTCTTGTTGTGATTTGTTATATTGTTAAATTATACTGAGATCTAGGGTTAGGTGTGCGGTTAAGCTGTATGGGATGAGAAAAAAGTTTTATGAGTGTTTTTTAAGTGTCCTTGGGATTCAGCCTTGGTGAGTAAAAATCCCATTCTCTCCCTGTGGTACCTCTTTAAAGGTGTTGCTCCACTGGTAGTTATAAGAGAAAAGAGAATTAATATACTGGTATATACGATGTAATTGTTATCAATTAATTGTGTTAAATAATTAATTTTAATAGTTAGTAGACAATATCATACATGAATGTGTGTAAAGAATTGCATTAAGTTATATGGAATGGCATCAATTAATTTTTTAAAAGCTTTAAAGCTTTGAAGAACAGTTAACTGATTTTTCTGTTTTGCACAGAAATGTTGCATTATATTCTAGTATCTATATTTATGTGTGTGTGTGTGTGTGTGTGTGTGTGTGTGTGTGTGTGTGTGTGTGTGTGTGTGTGTGTGTGTTCCTAGGTTTGACATTCCTTCCTGCACTTAACAAAGTTGAAAAATGGGATATAGGACTAGGATAGATAATCCTTTTATTTGTTCATCCTTCTAGTAAAAGCTTTGAAGAACAGTTGACAATTTTTTTTTCTGTTTTTCACAGAAATATTTCATTATTTATATTCCAAGGTTTGACATTTCTTCACTCAACAAAGCTGAAAAAGGGGATAAAGGATTAGGATCGTCCATCTTTTAATTTGTCCATCTTTCTGTCCAGCAATCTGTCTCCATCTGATTTGTTAAGATAATTGTTAAAGATTTTAAGTATTTAAAGGAGCCCCAGCACCTGCTCCATGCTCCTGAATTTAAAATAGGTCATTTGACACAATTTTTTTTTCTTTTTGCTTCATTGGCAGATTTTACATATGGTGTTTGTTTTCCTTGGTACTATACATTGCAGAGTTATGAAACTTTGAAGATGTTTAGTCTTTAATATGTTTTAAATTTAACTAGGTTAAATTTCATTTTTAGATATATTATTTTCCTTATGGTACTATACATTGCAGAGTAATTAAAACTTGATATGTACATACAATGATGAATCGTCTATGCAGTTGAATTAAGTAAGGTCATTTTGACCCATATTTTGCTGAGGTTACTAAGGTTAATTTTTTTTTTTTAAATTTCAAATAAATTAATGTAAAGTTTTGCAAAAATGAAAGCAAGATTGGCAAAGATATAATACTTGGGATATGTGAAGTTTAGGGGATTTGTATTACAGCTGCTTAAAAACCATCAATTATTTTCTTTATTTTGTGTTTGAAAAATGTTTCAGCCTGGTTGGCTTTAATCAAGACTCTAGCTTTTAACCAGATGGTCTTCATCAGGACTAGCAGTTTCTGCCAAGGTTGGTCTTCAGTTATCGCTGTCAGTGCCATACCATGATTTCAACCTGGAACCTAAGGGGCCTTGGTGGCTGAGTGGTCTAAAGCACGCGCTTAACGGATCACAGCACCTCTCACCGCCTGGGTTGGAATTCCACTTGGGACAGATCCTAGTGTGAGAAAGTTTGTCAGTTCTCTTGCAAAAGGTCGATGGTTTACTCTGGGCACTTCGGTTTCCTCCACCATCAAAGAACTGACTGCCTCGAAATAAGTGAAAGAATCTTGACTGGGGCGTAAAACACCATTACTTCACTCCACTCAACCTGGAACCTTCCATTCTAATTCCACCTTGACCATAATTTTTCTTTAAGATATTTGAGAAAAAGGACAAAACTGATGAGTGCTTTAAGTGTGCACTTATGGATCAGATTGCCTCTCACTGCCTAGGTTTGAATCCCACTTTAGCAGATCCTAGCGTGGGAAATCTTATCAGTTGACTTGCCAGAGGTTAATGGCTTTCTCTGGGCACTCCAGTTTCCACCACCATCAAAGAACTGACTGGAAAAGGTCTTGACTGTGACGTAAAACACCATTACTTCATTCTACTTCTTGGACTTGTGGTAAACAATTTTTCGATATTTTTTCTTCATAAAGGATTGGAATGGATGGAGTAATGGTGCTTTACGTTCCAGTCAAGATTCTTTCATTTGTGTCAAGACTGGTGGAGGAAACCAGAGTGCCCAGAAAAAAAACACCAACCTTTGGCAAGTCAACTGACAAACTTTCTCACACTAGAATCTTCCAGAGTCAGGTTCGAACCTAGGCAGTGAGAGGCGCTGTGATCTGTAAGTGCGCACTTTAGAACACCTATGTCCCCATTTAAAAGTATAGATCACATGTTACGGCAGTCAACTCCTTAATTGTAATATTCATACTACATGAATTGTAATTCTTTACAATAATAGCAGATGTTGCTTGATAAATGATATTTATGGTTTTTTTTTTGTGTTTTTTTTTTTTTGTTTTCTTTTGATTTATTCTTGAAAAAAAAATTGATGTCATGAGTTATTTATTTTGTATTTTATTTTTCTTACTTAAAATACAGATTTGTGTACAAATAGTTAGTTTTGTTTTGAATATGAAAATAGGTTTATAAATCCCGATGAATTAAAACAATACCGACAATTTACTTATTTATGTTGCCAATAAGTGATCATATACAGCTAACAAGATGGTTATTGATTTTCAGTAAAAGGCAAAAAAGGATGGGTAATTATCATAGGGGCATTCTATGCTCTTAAAATATTAAAAAAAAGATTTAGTTCATAACTATTCAAAGGTTCCAATCTTCAAACAATTGGCTGATTCATTACCAAGGTAAGACTTGATTTTTTTTAGTCTGTTTGGAAAAAAAAAAAATGAAAATTTATGTTCATGCATTTAATTGACATTTTTAATTTAATTCTGAAGTAAATCTTATAATTGGTTTGCAAGATTTTTCAGTCAACTGAATTTAATGATGGTTAGTTTACATAAAATTTGCTTTTATACTCTAAGCTTTGCTTGAATTTTCTTCTTTCTTTTTTTTCTTTTTTTTTTTTTTTTACCCAAAGCAATATCTGGTAAGGAGAGAGTCTTGAGTTCTGATATTGTTTCTTAAACAAAAATTCTTACCAAGAAAAATAACCATTATTTCATTATGCAACATTTATACTAAAAATTTGTCCTTTTTATGTACACTTTTTGTCCTCATCAACTTGACCTCCAGGTCACACTTAAGATATTGCTACAGAAGTGGTTTAATACCCAAATGTTTTTCCTTTGTCAATTTCTAGTTGGTACCATAATTTTTTTTCAAAAAAAAAAATGCATATACTTTCGATTTTTTTTTTTTTCAAAAAATAGGAGAGTGTTATATGTATGACATCATCATGACATCACAATATGATGTAAGCAAAACTTTCAGTAACATACTTTATATATGATATGTTGTAATTTGTTGATGTGCGTTTAATGTTCCCCAAGCAGCTGTAGTATATTTCACTCCATTTCTCTAAAATTTCAGAAAATGGTATATTTTAGTCTTTTTATACGCCCGTCTATGACGGGCCGTATTATGGTATGGCGCAGTCCGTCCATATGTCCACAAGTCATACGTTAACTCAAGAATGCTTTGAGCAATTTTAATGAAACTTTTGTGAAATGTTTGTATCTAAGGCAGAAAGCTCCCTTTTGTTTTTGAGATTCGTATGTTTTCTCGTTGCGGAGTTATTGGCCTTTAATTGTCAAATTTTAGGCATTTTTTTGCAGGTTGTAACTAAAAAATCATTTGAACTTTTTTTATGAAACTTTTGTGTTATATTTGTCCTATAATCAAAAAGGTTTGTGAATAAACATTGAGAAATAAATTTGCTACTTTTGTTTTAAAAAAATATGTTTCAGCTAAATTTCATGTTGTTTAAGACATTAAAAAAGAAGTTTAAATATCTCACAGTCATATCATGTGCTCCAGGCACAGCTGTTTATTTAAATTTATTTATTTGGTTACAAGAACTCATTTTAAAAGGATTAGGTCATTTGGGGTTGATTCAGTGTTTTACTTCTATGACAATTTTGAAAACCTATTTTGCAACCCTCCTAGAAAATAAACATTCAAAAGGGCACAAAACTGAATAAGATTGTAGGATTGTTAAAACCACAGATAGTCAAAGAAATAATTATATATATATATATATATATATATATATATATATATATATATATATATATATATATCAGGCCTCTAGAAACGGCACTTTTTCGGCAAAAAACGCCGGTTTGCAAGCAAAAACGCCGGTTGTGAAAACATCCAACCGGCGAAAAATAAATTATTACTGCACCCTTAATAATTGAGATGAATATCAATCACGTAACAGAACTATGGGCTTATACTCATATAGATAGATAATTATCTTAATCCGTTAATTACCTGTAATTATGTGATCAATATACACGCATCGTTAGCCAGGACACGTGTTACATGGCTTGAATGGTTTAATGATTAAGTACCGTAATCCTTCTATGTATTCGGACAGATTTTAATAATTTCAAGTGTCCGGGAATTTAGAGAAAATTTGAAAATTAAATATCTTGAAAATTGGGGGTGTCCGAATATTTAGAGTGTCCGAAAAATTAGAGACATTTTAGAGCCGATTTTGGTTCCCGGTTCCCTCTCGATATTTTAAGACATTATCAACAGCGATATCCACGCATATATCAATGATAAAGTAAAATTTTGAATTAAATACAAGTAAAAATTACCTTTTGTGTTGTTTATTTCATTAATTATTATTTTTAAAAGCGTTTGTTGATCAATAATCATGATTCTCTAAGTAATACACATCGAGGTCGCCATTTTGTTTACAAGAAAACAACGTGACTTTTTTCAATAACTCCCAACGTTTGAGGTGCACCAACATGCCGCTTTCTACTTGTAATTGTCTGCAGTCAAATTATTTTTACCGGTAATATCGGTGTCCTTACCTGGGGAAACTACTTTAAAAACAGCGATGCTCAGAAAGTAATGAGGTTCGCTGTAAAATGACAAACAAAAGTAGTACAGTTTTTGTTTTTTTTTATTTTTTTTTTTTTTGCTTTCAGACAAAAACCAGTCCTGATAGGTGATAGATTTATTGAATTCTCCTAATTAACCGAATTTTTCACTTAATAATTTATAACTACTTACACAGTTTTATATCATATGATGTTGCTCTGATCATTGAAGGATAGATACCACGAGAAAGAAAATCAACCGGAAATGACGTAAGGCCACCATTAGGTGTCTCTAATCTTTATTATTATACAGTTGATGACTTGAAATGTTCATTATACATTAGGTTATAGATAAAGGCTTCCTATAACGGTAAACTATCGAATATTAAACAATTAAAGAAACTGACATCACAAACACAAACTCGCGCAACAGTCGGGAAGGAGAGAGAGAGAGAGAGAGGGGGGGGGGGGAGTTGTTACCAAGGACGCAAATATTGGCATTAAAAATCTTGTTTTACTGATTTTCTAAAATCGCCAGTTGACACTGCCGGCATTTCTGGAGCGCTGATATATATATATATGTATATATTTATAAACCAATAAACTGTTTATATGTATTTTATGAAGTATCAGATATGAAATTTAAAAAAATTAAAAATGGAAAATGGCCAAAAAAGTCTACAAAAGGTTTACTAGATTTTATAGGATTATTTTCCAGCTACCAGCCTGGTGATGTAAAACACAGAAACAATATAAGATGACCTTGGCCATAAAGAATCCTTGATGCAGTAGTTGAAAAACATGAACGTGGCATTTTTATCTCTTTCTAAGAGAATTGTTGTCTACAAAACAAGAAAATAATAGAAAGAAGCGTTTTGATCAACTGATAATGAATAGTTTGATTAAGTATGGTCTGTCATGTGACATGTGTGTCGATGAGACTCAAGAAACTAATAAGAAAACTTGCGCTGTCTATGTTCCCAACTGATTTGTCAGGGACGTCTTAATCATAACAGTCTAAATTAAAAAGAAAATATAATATCTGTTTACAATGAGAGAAGATTTGTCTTAATCTTGCTGTGATCTCTCTCTCTCTCTCTCTCTCAGTCAATACTCTGAGTTTCTTATGCAGAGTGCCAGATAAGGGAGATATCTCAAAGCATGATTCTCAATCAGCCTATGAATCTGCCTATTTACTTCAAAATTTAAAATTGGTAACAACCAATGAAATTGGTTAAAATTTTTTAGTCATTTTGCAATTGGGAATGGGAACCAATTTCGGCCCCAAAATAAGCCAAAAAAAAAAATCACTGATTGAAGACATTCTTTCCATGGATGTTATAACAGTCATGATTATTGCTACACTCCCTTCCTCCCCCCCCCCTCTCTCTCTCTCTCTTTTGAAAATCTTGTTTTATTGTTTTAGCAGTGACAGAGAATTGAGAGAAATCCAGCTCAATTATTAACTATGTTTCATTTCAGGAAGAATTATTATTATTATTATTTTTATTATTATTTTATTTTTTTATGATTTAATACTTGAAAGCTTTTTTTCTGAATTTAAAAAAAAAAAAAAAAAATTCATTATTATAAAAATGAAAATTATTGGTTTTAAAAATTAAAATGATATTATATTAAATAGATTAAAATTATTGGAAAACATAATTCACTTTTGCAGTTTAAAAGAAATCCATTCATAAACTTTAACTACATGTTGGAAATTATTTATTTTCAATAAAAATGACTAGAAATTTCATGGTAATAAATCGTGTCCAATATTAATAGATATGATTTAAGTTGGGTGGATCTTGAAATATCCATTATGAAAATGAATTTAAGATTTTTCGCTCAGAATGGAAGCCTATGAGGATAGAATATTTTTAATTAAATGTCATGCTAGTGGCATGCACTTATAGAATATTAGTCTTACAGTATTGTCCTTTGAAGTGGATAACTTTGAAGTTTTTACATCATTAATATGAAATCATTAATGGTGATGTGTATTAGATATACCAGTATATGTGTGTGTGTGTGTGTGTGTGTGTGTGTGTGTGTGTGTGTGTTTGTGTGTCAGACATGTGGATAACTAATAACAAATGACCCTGTAGATTGTTGTGGTAAAAGTATAAGGCACAAATATATATATATATATTGCTGTTGTTTTCTTTATTTAATAATTTCTTTTTCTTATTCAGATAGGGACATCAATTACTTTATTATTCAGATAGTCGCACCTGATGCTATGTAATTGTTCATACAGGAAAAGCCTATTGTAAAGTACATGTACTTTATCATATAAGGGCACCTGCTCTGAATAACTTGTTCAAATAGGAATGGATTGGATAAATGGTGTTTTACACCCTAGACAAGAATCTTTCACTTGTATCAAGGTGGTGAGTAAAGGGATTGTGGAGAAAAACAGAGCAAAGCAGAGAAAATCACCAAGTTTCAGCAAGCAAACTGACAGAAAGTTTCTCACAATGGGATCTTCGCAGAGTGGGATTTTAATCTAGGCAGTGAAAGGCGCCGTAGTCCTTAAGCCCATGTTTTTAGACCACTCAGACACTGAGTGCTCTTGTTTACATAAAATACCTATGTATACATATGCATACATCAATAGGGTACTTTGTGTAATTTACTTACAGTGCCTTTAAAGATTCAGCTGTTTTCGGAGTTATCTACCCTGCCCTCTGAATGTGGAGTTAGATTTAGTCAGTTGTTGTAATGTTGTTTAATGTCACACAAGCAACTTTTTATCCATTTGTGCTAAGAGCAACTTTATTATTAATCTCTACAGAACAAAGTCATGTAAGCATGTGAGGTGCGAGTATGTATTGTGGCATACCATGTACTAGCAACTTTTTGATGAGGTGCTAGCTCACTAAGTCAGTACACTGCAGACAAGCATACAACTCCCCAGTCTTTTTTTCTGGCACCGATGAACCAGTTGACACTCTATATCCTTCTAATGCTTGGCAACAGGAGAGGATGACCTAGCTGGAGTTTAAACCCACAACCTCCCACTCTCAAGGCAGACATTAGTGGCAACAATGTTTCAGCTACATTCATGTGGTAGAGTCTTTACTTAGAGAAAGGGAGGTTGTCGGTACTGTTACATAACACCTAAAAATTTGAGATACTGCTTTTTCACCTGGCATTTCGCATTAAGAAGACAAGGGGATTCATTGGTTTACCCATTGTCAAGATAAAGTGACTGGGGAGTGCCGTGCTTGTCAGTGGCAAACTGACTTAGTGAGGGAGAAAAAGTTGCCCTGACTACTTGCTAGTATAATGCAGACACATTCACACATCTCGGGCATACAAGAACTGTTCTTAGATCAATCCTTACGAGATTAATAAACTTGCTTTATTTGTGATTGGCTGAAAAATTGTTGATTAGACAACAAACATCTCTAAAACCAACCAACCTACCTATACCCCACACCCCTATGTTTTGTTTGGATCAAATTTATATTTAATTGACAATGTTTAATCATATTTTCATATCAGCTTTGTTTTAGGCAGTAATGTTTGGGTAAAACACAATCACAATAAATAAAACACAAACATACCATTCCATGTCCAAATCACAAGTCCCACCTCCTCTCTCTCTCTCTCTCTCTCTCTCTCTCTCTCTCTCTCTCTCTCTCCTCTCTCTCTCTCTCTCTCTCTCTCCCCCCCCCCCCCAAAAAAAGGGGGGGGGGGGAGAAAAGAAAACTCTGAAAACTGGCCAATTTAGTTATGCATCAAGGAAGTGTAGCCTGGTGCTCTAGAATATAAATAATCTACTGTGTGATTTCATCATAAATGAATAACCAAATTTTGGAATATCAGTGACTTATAGGTTCATAATTCCAAGGCTTGCCAATTACAATAATTAGCTTATTTCTAGTAAAAAAAAAATATATATATAAAAAGGACAAAATCACAAAAATTAGTATAAAATTTTGAGTAATGCCAGACTTAAAGCTGTTGTTTAAACCTGCAGCACATCAGGTACTGAA
This sequence comes from Tegillarca granosa, assembly GCA_029721355.1. Taxonomy (NCBI): domain Eukaryota; kingdom Metazoa; phylum Mollusca; class Bivalvia; order Arcoida; family Arcidae; genus Tegillarca; species Tegillarca granosa. The sequence goes on along the minus strand of CM056598.1, from coordinate 26,952,379 downwards.
TGAATGAAAAGTATGTCAATTGCTATGGGAACAAAGCATGATGATTTACCACATTAATGAGATAAATAACTTCTATAGGTATCAGCAACATCACATTGGATGCAAAAAAATTTATTACCTGGAAAACATGTTACATTCACATAACAGGCCTGTAGGCAAACAAAGATGTGTTTTCTCTTCTATGCTGACAAGGCAGATATCTAATTCTCAAAGATTATCAAAGTTAATCTACCAGTATTATAAATCCTGAGACATAATAAATCTAGTAATAATGAGAACCATGTACAAGATAAAAATGTTACAAGGTCAGTGGCGAATATAGGAACCAGTTAAAAGTGAGGTAAAAAATAAAAGCACTAAAAGGGCTTCACATCTATGGGGTCCAAGGCAATGCTTCCCTTGGAAAAAAAATTTAAATTATTTTGTTTTTAATGGCTTTAAATGGTGCATTCTGGCGACACCTGAACCTGATATTTGCTAAGACTGTGTGAATAATCAAATCTGTATACCCAAGAACAAAACATAATTTGATATTTGTTCACTATAAACTATTTTTATTTGTTTTTATTTTCTTCATATTTCTGTGAAAAAAAAATTTTTTTAAACATACAATTCAATTTTTACCAAGTTGCTGAATTGCCTCATACTAAGCTATGCCCTTGAAGGTCCATAAGTCTTATCAAATAACAAGGATAATTTTTCTGTTAAATTAAAGGACAGATTGCAAATGATTTAGCAGGAGAAAAAAAGAAATCTTATGATATTTCCATATATAAATGGGTTTTTAATTGTGATGTAACATATATAGTAACATAAAAAATTCAAAATGAAAATATCATGGACTTTCTGTTGAATCTTACTTTTACCAGTATTTCCTAAAGTGGACAACAATTTCTGTGGTTCACTATGACTGTCTGTATTCTTGACCCCAGTAGAGAATGCATTGTCAGATACATTAAGTTGTGACAATGTCTGCATCTCATCATTACTGTACACATTTTTCAGTGTTTACAACGTCCTGTTCAAAAATCTTATAAGGCAAATTCAGCTTAATTGATAGATTCTCATCACTGCCGCCCCACCCAAAATGTGCTGCCCCACCCAAAATATGCCACCCCAAGTCATTTTATTTTTGTTTCCCATCCAGGGCATTTTTAAAAGTCTGATCCAGAGTTATGTCGAGTCTGTACATAGGTGTTTCCAAATAGGGTTTTAAGCATTCCCATAACTTTTAAAACACATATAGAAAAATAAAAAAATTAAACCCACCAACCCACCCCAAAATTTTTGTCCAACGGGATAAGAATCTACTATTTTTATATTAATGGACCTAATTGTCAATTTCCAATGAACCTGATTTTTTACCTTGCATGAAAATACAATTTTTTTGTATTTCCACCATCTATCTTTAGTGTAATTTGATTTTTATATATGTACAAAACAATACACACACTTTGAAAATTGTCAGCTGACAATGAATTTAACATGTAATTTTTATTTAATTATTGAAATAAAACTTTTGAAATATTATTCAATCATGAACTATTTTGTATCTCAATTGCAGATTAGCATGACTGAAATTAAACTGAAAAGTGGTTTGAATTTGACATCAGCTTTTCCATTTCTAAGTCACGACTTCTGTTAATTTCTTTTTAGAAACATTGAAAATTCCTTTCATTCATTAGAATTGACAATATGGTTTATGAATGAAGAAAACAAATATTGTAAATATAAGAATTGATTGTCATATTTTGCTGGGTTATTGATTGATGACCCTGATATCAAAACTAGCAAATCTTCTCAATTCGTCTGATTTGCTAGTTTTAAATTTTGGTTCATTACCCAATAACTCAGGAAGAATGACAGTTAATTTTTAATTGTTTTAAATTCCTATCAGTTCAATATTCACCTGAAAATCAATATGAAGGATAGACTTAGTTTTTTCAGGTCTTTGACCAAATGGACTTTTTTTTTGTAAATATAACCATATTGGTAGAAGTGTTTGATAAATTTTTGTCTTTACTTGATGAACTTATTATTAAAGTTTACATAATATTAAATTTTCTTACATTGATCATTGATATTATTCTACTTGATTTACTGAATGTCCTGTTTTTAATGATAAAAAACTAAATATAGAACTTTGTGTGTATATATGTCTTAGTGAGTGAAAAAGTGAAGCTTCATCAATTAATTTGTCAAAAAAAAAAAAAAAAAAAAAAAAAATGAATAAATAAAATTTTTAAAAAATAACAAGAATTTAAAAAAGAGAAATTTCCATGGCATTTTTGTATATATATATATATAAGTGAGTGGAAAGTGAAGCTTTATTCAAAAAAAAAAAAAAAAAAAAAAAAATTTCCTTGGCATTTTTGTATATAATTGGTGCAAAGCATTGCACCCATTAGGTTGTACAGAGAAATTGATATGATTAAAATTGACATCATGTAATGATTAATTTATGATTTTTAAATTTGTTCTCTGATTTAAAAGTAAATTGACATTATTTAATAATTAATTTTTAATTTTAAAATTTGTTCTCTGATGTAAAATTTCATGGATGATTTATCGTATCCCACTACGAAATCAGGGATTTTAAAGTCTCACAATATGATTAGGTTGTACTGTATGTTATTTAAAAATTTGTGGCAAAATTATTATTCGTCTTAATTTTTGAAATTTATATAAAACTAAGGTTTGTTCCCTCATGCAAAGCATTCTTTAGCTGGATTTGGATTTATATAATTTTGAAACTTTAGATTCATTAATTTTTAAGTGTTTGGATTGTCTTTTTACTTATCAACTTTTTCGGCCCTTAGTGTCACTGATGAGGAATTCATTTCCGAAATATATACATATGGCACAGCAAAATTAAACATGTATTTTTGTTAAATATTTTCATAGATTTAATTCATTAAAGTATGTCCTTACTAAATGCATAGCTATCTGTTTTACTGTGACTGTGAATTAACTATGATATCATTTACTTTTTTGAGTCTGGTCATAACTAAAAGTTGCTATGGGTATCTGTGATCACCATATTTTAAATGTTGCTGCGATAGAATGGAGTGGAGTGGAGTAATGGTGTTTTATGCCCCAGTCTAGAATCCTTCAATTATTTTGAGGTGGTCAGTTCTGGGATGGTGGAGGAAACCGGAGTGCCCAGAGAAAACCACCAACCTTCGGCAAGGGAACTGACAAACTTTCTCACACTAGGATTTGTCCCGAGTGGGACTCGAACCCAGGCACTGTGATCCGTTAAGTGCGCACTTTAGACCACTTGGCCACCGAGGCCCCCTCGCAGTGATAGAAATTTTATATGATAAAAAATCAGATAAAAAGCAGATCTCTTTTGTTAGTATTTCATGTGTAATTTGTCTCAAAGAGCATCGCTATTTTCAGCATGTAATGTTCTTATAGTGGCAACCTTTTTCTTTCTAAAGAAATATTTCATGGTAATCTAGAATGCATGAAGTAATTTCTAGTTATGAATAAGGCTCAAGTGAACAATACCAAATTTATTTAAAATTATTGAAAATTGTACATAATTTGCTGTCATAAAGATGATGAAACCAAAAGTATTTGTCAATAATGGTGTTTGATATATGATGACGGATGAGAAGGAGGAATATTATCGTCTTTATTCTGTAATTTAATATTTATTGTAGCCTAAAATCAAATATATTATGTAAACTTGTGTAGTTTAACATGTAGATATAGATTGGTAAGTCTTTGATGTGTTATTGGTTAATCTGCTGTGTTTGTCATCAGATTTAACGATTATAGGACAGCTGGTCAATTACTCAAGTAGCTCGAAGTTTACATGCTATACATTCTACTGGACAAAAGGACAGCGGTCAATATTTGATGATTATAGTGCTAATTCTGTTTAGTTATTGTTTCAAGTTTTGTTGGTCAGTTTTAAAAAAATCAGAACCATTAACTGGAAATAGCTTCAGTGTATTGATAACCTTTTCTCGATACAAAACTTAGGTACCTGTTTTATGAATTGGACAGCATTTTAAAAAAGGTAAATGGACAGCATTTTAAAAAAGGACAGCATTTTAAAAAAGGTAAATGGACAGCATTTTAAAAAAGGTAAATCGTACTTTGATTGATTTGATCTATTACATATTCAGTAATATCACTATGACTTATATTAAAAGCAAATTGTAAAAAATTAGAGTGATATACACGTATGTGTATAGCCTAAGAGTACTAGGAGAAAGTATTCTTTGTGAAGGTTTTCAGGGCTAAAATTTTCAATGGTCCAAATTGTCTGCGGTGCAAATTGTCTGTGGAGACCTAAATTTTTTCTCTCGGACGAGTAATCTTTTACAATTGCTCCACAATTTTATTCCAAGGTGTGAAATGACCTGTTGGTATTTAGATTGTTTTTGGGCCAATATTTATTCTACTGACTTATAACCAGTGGATCAAAATGGATATTTTTACTTCTGCTTTTTGCATCAAAATTTTTGTTGTTTAAAACTTAAAACTTCAAAAGCATATATTTAAAAAAAAAACTTCTATAACCAATCCTAAATTTTTTTTTTATTTTTTAAATGGTAATAAATAAACATTTATTATTTGTTTTCACCTTAACTATTTAATATATAGTAAAACCTATATATAATGACAATATAGGAAATATGAAATTCTTAGGTTGACTTAATTTATATAGAGAGAATTTTTGGTTAAAATATGGAACAAAGGGGGCTTTAAACACTAGACTTAATGGAAAGGTGGTCTTTGTATGAAATTAGTTGCTGTAGCTAAGTTATCTATAAGCTCTTATTTTTAGAAGCTTCTGTGACAGAATACCATAAAACACTGACTTACAGTTTACAAGCAGATTTTGAAGCTTCAGTGAGCTAGACTTGGTTCTGTTTTCTCTTGGATAAATTGTTGTGTTTGAGAGTTTGATAGTTTGTTAGTCAGCTTGCTTTTTTACTCGGATACTCCAATTTCCTCTGTCGTTCCATAATGACCCTAGTATAAGTGAAATGATCTTGACACAAATCCACCCATTCCATTTCATTTCCGTATGCCCTTAAAAAAGGTTTTAAGGCATTTATTGGAATTGCCCAGTCTGTGTCAATCTTTTTTTTTTTCTGTCCCAGTATCATGTCTGTATTATAATTTTTTAATGTTTATGGATACATTTTGATCAAACTTTTAACAAATATATACAAAGGTTTGGTGATGTGTTGCATGCCATATTTATGAGCGTGTAAAGATCAAGGTCACAAGGTTAAGTTTTAGTCTCATTAGACTGCTCTAAGTCTTCATAAAAATACTTATTTTAGACAAAAACACAATGTTATATAGTGATAATGCAAAAACAAATTGTTTTAAAATAATTTTTTTTGATTTTTTTTTTCAATGACCATACATACATGGCAATGGCCTACATTTGTGAGTTATGGTTCGTTACGTTAAAATTGGTGGCGCTGCTATCGATCCGGTCCATCCGTAGCCATTGTTTACACTGTAACTGAGGAGATTTTTCTATCAAAATGCCATATACATGTTATTGCATACCTGGATGTTCAAATAAAGGGGGGCATTATTTTCCCAAAGATTTGAAACTCAGGAAAAAGTGGATATTTTCTATTCGCAGGAACTCTTCAGAACAAAAAATAAATTGTGGGAGACTAGCGTTGTTTGCAGGGAACATTTTTTGCCCACCGATTATGTCGGGGAAACCGTCTTTGGTACATCAAACTTCATAAATATATTTACATTGCTATTTTCATCAAATGCGAACAATTCTCATTCCAAATGACTTATACTCTATTGTAATTATAAATAGTGATAGATCATACACATATACTATCGTCAAAAGCTAGGCCGAGATGACTCGGATTTTCGAGAAATCCAGTTGTCATAAAACGTCAGATTTTCGGATTCAAGTATTGTTGACCTACATGTAACCCTTTGGCAAGCACCACCCTCTCTTAGCAGTTCGTTCCTTGTATTTTGCCCAAACAACCTTGGCGAGTTGGGTCAAAACAACCTCCAATTCAGGATCTATACAGAAACCATAATAAAAATCTTAGTTTTATATATGACTTCTGTTTCACATATGAAGTCAATGTAATAATAAGAATTGATCGCATTTGCTTTGTTTTAAAGTTTATTATTCTTATTTTTAATATAATTATTTTTCTTTAATGTTTGACAAAATTATATTCAGTCTGATGATATTATTCTTTAAATATGGCCCCTCATATTCATCTTTTTGTTATCCCATGATGGTAAAGATGTTGAAATCTTGATGATGATAATGATGTTTAATCTTCTTTATGATGATGATCATTTATTTATTGTTTAACATTGCTTTAACAATTCTACAATCATGTCATGACATGCATGGTGCATGATTGAAGTGTCTTTTACTTGACAAGTGGAGACTGATGTTATCTTTATATTGCTGGTACACTGATACACAGTTTGGCAGATACATACTATATACCACCTGGTCACATTATACTGACACAGAGCCAACAATAAAGGCCAATGGCAGGTGAAACCATTTTCTAACATATGAGCCCATATAAGGTATGAACCCACAGTGATGAGAGACAGTGGACTGACTACAAGGCTAATGCTGAATACACTGAGCCACAAATAACAAAAAAATGACACCTACTATTATTTAAATGACATTTTATTTACAATGGGTACAAGCAAAGAATATTTTGGTGTATTACTTAATTTTAATACACAAATTGTTAAAGTGTACATGTACTTCACATTTAATTTAAAAAAGACTCTTGAATTTGTCAGAAAAAGTTTATTTTGTATGCACGTTATTTAGCCATTACTGTTGAACCAAAAGTCTACCGGTATACTTTTTCACAATACAAGAATGTGTGTTTACATTTTCCATAGAATTCTCTTTAGAAGTTAAAATGTATTTAAATATGAACTTTAAGAAAATTTTATTCTCTTAACAAATCTTTAATTCTTTCTAGAATTTATGTAATATTGAAGTGTTATTTTAAAACTTCCTTAGACAAGTAGCTTTTAAAGAATGATTTTTTTCTATTTTTATTTTTAAAGACATTATGTCTTAATCCTCAATACAAGCATACCATTAAAAATGTAACAAGTCAATAATTTACCATTACTTCAAAATGAATATTTTTCATATTCCTTATAAAAAAATTTCTATAGTACAGCATTTTAAAAATATTTTTCATAAAACTCTGCGAGTCTTGATACCATTTCATTAATGAAAGATTCATTTCTTTTAATATTTACAATTCTCATATCATTGAATGTATAAACAACTAAATCACATTCAGTTCCATTTGTACAGAAAAGTTGACCTTGTATCTGATAGTAGTAATCATGTGTAGTGCTGAGCTGTAGATCACCATCTTTGTTTTTTAAGAAAGGAACAGTACTTTCTGAAATCATGCTGTCTTTAGCACTATATGGGCATTTTACTTCCACAAAGTTGTCAGAATTAGCAACTAAAGCATCAAGTGAAGCTGCAATATATGGATGTGTTTTGCTTACATGAATGCCACATGATTCTGTCACAACTTCAGTCTTATTGGAGTACTGATCCAAGGCAACAGACTCATATTTTCTGCCATGAAGTGGTGGGGTTGTTAATTTGCAAACAGTTGTTAGATATTTAACAAAATTATTGAAAGGTTCTGTTGGTTGCCTTGCAAATTTAACCAAGCAGTAGGCAAGCAGGTTGTGTCCTTAACTCATAATTAGGCATTAATGCTCAGCGACAGTGCCAAGCTGAGCAACTGAAACTAAAGGTTGTATTACTTTCCCCCCTTTAGTCTTACACTAGGTAAGTCAGTCTTTATTCTAACCCTTTAAAGCCAAGTGCCAAGGCTAGCAGCAGAAACTTCAAATATTTTACAATTTAGTATTTTGTGGCCTGGTATTGAACCCAGATTTGCCATACATGAATATTTCTGATTAATATGTTATGTGCATTTACAACAAATGCTTTTTACAGCATGTTAAAATCTGTTAGACATAGTCACAAGTAAAGTTTGTCTTGTTTGCTTGTAGCTCAGTGATTCTCTTTGGGCACTCTAGATTTCCTACACCATTCAAGAATCTGGACTTTGTCTTGCCTCTTGTAACAATAAACTACACAAAAACCTACTACTGTTATTTAATGATAAAAAAATCACCAAAATATTATATGTAAATGATATTATAGACAGTTACACTTAGCCTATATTTTACTGTAGTGTAAAATGAAAGTAGAAAGATGCCTGCCAAGTCGGGAAATGTCGGCATTTTGTAACATAAATGACCAACGACTGTTAACACAGCCTATCGTTTAATTAAATGATTACCACAAATTCGCTTATAGCGTCAGTGCCATCGTATCGAATGATTTGAATCTTGGAAAAATATGTAGATCTAGATTCTATTTGTTATTGAGACCAAGCCCTTTCAGACTTTTTGAATGAGGAAACTATTCGCGAATATGTACCTCTCTATTAACTCCGCTTTCCGACCTGAAACTCTCGCACCGCGCTTTTAGGTTCTTCTTGAGTGCCGAAAGATCCCACGATCCATAATCACCGAAGTTGCTAGCCATCATCACATTCAATATTATAATACAGCCTACGTTACGTACGTCAATATGGCGGTCGCAACAAGCTAGGACCGGATCGATTCATACGCCACCTGTATTCAGGGGGACATAACCCACTATATAAAACGACAAATGTTTCCCATTTGCATTGGTACATGAAAAAGTCCATTTGCAGACAAGGGACCCATTTCAACCTTTATATTTTTATAGGTCATGTATGTATATAGCATTCCTGATAAAGCATTGAAAAGTATATTTAAACTTTACTACATGATAGCATTTTGGTACTGTATGAAAAAAAGGTTGAAAAAACTTCCTTGACCTAAAACAGTTACTGACATTTTTTATCAGAGGTTAATGAAAATAGTTCATGTTTTCGAATTTTTCATAGAATCAGTTCTGACACTTTTGAATGACATTTTCTGATAAATTTCTTGATATGTATAAAAGTTATGAATAACCTCTAAACTGAAACATCAGTATATGCATATATATATATATATATATATATATATATATATATATATATATATATATATGTACATTTATCATGTGAGTAAAGGTCAGTTTATAAATAAAAGACATTGTGTTTCCTTGTTTAAAATTTATGTGTTAAGATTTTGTTCTTAATGGAAAGTTATAAAGTTCATTAATTATTGTGCATTTCCTTAAGATCTTTGGATTTTTTTATTGATGTTTTCAATTAAATCACAAGTTTTAGCTGTAGTAGGTGTACATAGAAACTTCAAAAGCATGTGTGATGGAGCAGTTATGTTTGGTTTTAGCTTCAGTGAATGTAGAGGTAAACTTTTAAATCTGCATTAAGGTGTAACCATTCAGTTTTTAGCTGTGATAGGTGTATAAATGATAAAACTTCCATATAATCATCAGTTATAGCTTATATTGATATATAATATACTTTTCTATTGCCGAGAATGATTACTTTTGGTTTTAGTAGTAATAATAATTATATTTTGGTAAACTTTTTGGATTTCCAATGGTAGTTTACCATTGGTTTTAAAAATAATATTTATATTTTGATAAACCCTTCATTTACCAATTGGTTGTTACCATTGGTTTTAGTAGTAATAATTATATTTTGATCAACCTTTCAGTTGCCAGTGGGTGGTTACCATTGGTTTTAGTAATAACAATTATATTTTGATAAACCTTTCATTTACCAGTGAGTGGTTACCATTGGTTTTAGTAGTAATAATTATATTTTGATAAACCTTTCAGTTGCCAGTGGGTGGTTACCATTGGTTTTAGTAATAACAATTATATTTTGATAAACCTTTCAGTTGCCAGTGGGTGGTTACCATTGGTTTGAGTAATAACAATTATATTTTGATAAACCTATCAGTTGCCAGTGGGTGGTTACCATTGGTTTTAGTAATAACAATTATATTTTGATAAACCTTTCATTTACCAGTGAGTGGTTACCATTGGTTTTAGTAGTAATAATTATATTTTGATCAACCTTTAGTTGCCAGTGGGTGGTTACCATTGGTTTTAGTAATAACAATTATATTTTGATAAACCTTTCAGTTGCCAGTGGGTGGTTACCATTGGTTTTAGTAGTAATAATTATATTTTGATCAACCTTTCAGTTGCCAGTGAGTGGTTACCATTGGTTTTAGTAATAACAATTATATTTTGATAAACCTTTCAGTTGCCAGTGGGTGGTTACCAATGGTTTTAGTAGTAACAATTATATTTTGATCAACCTTTCATTTGCTTATGAGTTGTTACCATTGGTGTTAGTAGTAATAATTAATTTTGATCAACCTTTTAATTGCCTTTGGGTGGTTACCATTGGTTTTAGTAGCAATAATTATATTTTGATCAACCTTTCATTTACCAATGAGTCACAGGTTACCAATGGTAATTTTTCCAGTAGCAATTACTACATATGGTAAAACCTTTTAATTATTGGAATGTTAACCATCAGTTAGAGCTGAAATAGACGTGTATTATAAACTTTGTAATTGTCATTGAGTGACTACCATTTGTTTTAGCTGTAATAGGTTTCAGTTGTTGTTGTTTACCTTGTGTTTTATCTGCCATGTTGCTGAATGGTGTAAACTACGACTTTATGATTGGTTGGTTGCTTGTATTCTTTCAATTATTAGTAATGAGAGCAAGTTTATTAATCTAAGAACAACTTCCTGCATCCATAAGGTTAGAAAGTGTGTATTATTGTCTTCTTTGTATTGGTGCCAATCTGTAGTGACTTTTTGAAAAGGTGCTAGCTCATGAAATCAGTATGCCAAAGAAAAGCATATCACTCTCCCAGTCACATTATCCTAGCTGGCACCGGGTAAACCAGTGCTGGGCGAGGTAGCAGTATCTCAAATTTTAAATTCTTATGTATCACCTGGCTGGGGTTTGATCCCCCAACCTTCTACCCTTGAAGCATACACTACCTTTAAGTCACTAAAGTGGTTCCAGCTCACAAACCACAACACCTCTCTTCCTGTACCTGAATACTGTGTGACCCTGATAGTTGTTTTAGCTCCCCATTACAAATACAGAAGAACTCACCTGACCTGGTTTCAGCATCAGCAACTAATGTTAAATAAACTATATGGTTTGAATTAGTATATGGACTGTATATGTAAGCCTGTGGGCTTTGTGGTTCATCTCTTGTTCGTTTGATATCTGTATGATACTGACTACTTTGCCAGACATAAAATTCCCATTGCTTCTTGCTTTTGCATGAATGCATGAATAAATTCTGAAATCAATACATAATTGAGTTTAACTTTTTCAATCTGTGATTTAATAATCATTAACCAGCTCTAAATGCTGAGATTACAAAAAAATGTATATTTGAATATTGTAGAATCAATTACTCTAACAGGCAGGAAATTATTGGCGATTCTTTTAACTATCTAAATATCCTCTATCAGAGATTAATCTGATCATTTGATATCTCTTGTGTCCTGACATCGATTCAAAATATAAGGAAGATGTCCATTTTCCATACTTTTGTTTAAAATTATTATCTAATTAGATCTTTACCTAAAATTGATGTGTTTTATTATTATGCAATAATTAATAGTTACGTGTAATTTGAAAAAAAGTTACAATATGAAACAAATGTACTGTGAAACTTGATTGCTAGAATTTGTTACCGAGTCAAATTTTGATTTAGATTTGAGTTAAAATTTTAACAAAGATATTATAAGCTGTTAAAAATGCTACTTGTCATTAAGGGGAGGGGGGTAGTGGACACTGGAATGCCCAGAGAAAACCATTGACCTTAAAACATCAAATTGACATTCTCACACTGGGAAGGATTAAAGCTAGAGAAAAATAATGAGACTTCTCCAAAAATTTTAACTTATTCTGTTCATAGGGCAAATTTTTAGATAATTTTACAAAACAGTAATCTGACCATGTTCAAATAATCCCTTCTTTACCCTCGAAAAAAAATCAAATATCATGTAATGAGTTTAACTTTTGGGACACTCACACCTCATGAAGCTTAATTTGCATATCAATACAATTTACCTTACATGCCTCTGAATACCCCAATAAAATTTTGTGGTTCTATAGATAAGTAAATTTCTTGCAATTTTGTGAAATGTTCAAAATTTCCCTAATGTACAGAAAAGACTGGTAAAGTTTAATGATTCAGAAAAAGTAAATTAGTTAGGTATATGTTTTTTTTTAAATATTATATCTGGTATTTTTATTAACAAATACAAATTTAACATTTAAAAAAATATTTAAAATTTCTTTGTCACTTCAGTTTCTGGAAAGAGAATGGATGCTTATATGTGTTGTTTGTCAGGCAACTTGTTAAATGCCTTTGGTTTTATTTGACCATTCAGGTTTTCTCCACCATTTTATAACTAATGGCCTAGATATAAGTGAAATAATGTTGACTGGAGCAAAAAAAAAACCCACCAGTTCTTTACTACAATTTGCCATCAGACTTGCTTCAATTGTGCACATCAGGCCCCAGTTTCCACAATCATTCACTTGCTTGAGTGTACACTCAACTGAAAATTCTGGAATATTTTATTGTCAATTTTTAATACACTACACAATTAAAATTGAATATCTGTGTTATATTTAAATTGTTTAGTATAGTTTTATTGAAGAAAACAAAATATTGTCTCATAAAACTTAAAATTTTTAAAATATTGATGAGAGGAAAATGGGAATATTTGAGTTGAGTGTGCACTAAGTTGAGTGGATGATTGTGAAACTGGGGCCAGTACTTTACTCCAATTAGGCATCACAATGGCCTCATTTGTGCTATAAAGTTACACTCATAAGTCAGCAGCTGATAAATGATATTTTATAGAAGGGTAAAAATTTGCCAAATGGTTTTAGAAATCATTATTAAACAAATTTTTATATTAAATATTTATAGACATTGAAACTTGTCAGTGTATGAAGCTTAAAATTGAACACATAACAATCAAAAATTATTATCCTTTATTAAAGGAAAAAAAAAATCACTGCTTCATTGTAGTTATGAAGTTCAAATGTTAGCTATACTTTGCTTAGGGAATTCCAGGTATTGATATTTGTCGATTACAATGACAACAAGCTCGGAATCTATTGAGCTATTAACTTGTTAAATTTAAAAGCCTCCACATTATTTATGAAGTAAATATTGACTGTTATAGAATATCTGTATTTACTTTCCAAGAAAAAATGTATTGTTATCATATGTAAAATGTTGACTTAGAAATCTGATCATGTTTAGTTAGGCTTAGGGGCTTAGTAGTCATTTCACAATACAGTCTGATTTTGCTGAAGCATAATTCTTTTGATGTGGTAAATTGCCTGAAGTCAGTCGTTAATTTACACTTTGAATTCATTAAAAATGGTCTACTTTTTATGTACCTGCTGATGTGCATCAAAATGTGGAAATAATATATTACTTGTGCTTGTGGAAAAAAGTTACCATGAAAAAAAGTTATCATAATGTACTACAGTCTTTTTTTTTTTTTTAATTTTATAATTTTTTTCTAGTTATTCAAAGTTAAAGAGTCCTAATTTTAGGTTAATTTTTATTTTGTTATTTTTTTTATTTATTTATTTATTTATTTTATTATTATATATATATTATTTTTTTTTGGTTAAATATGGATAAAATGACATTTCGATTTGAAGAATTCTAATGTTAGGTTTAAAAATCTGGGGGGGGGGGTGTCCAAATAAAGGTCTTAGAAATTTGATATTATGTGTATCATATTGTACGGCAGTTTTTTGTTAAGTTGAAGGGTCCTAATGTTAGGTTTAACAAATTAAGGAGTCGAAATAAGAGAATTTTGGTCTTCAAAATTTGATTTTATTTGTACATGTATCATAATTGTACCACAGTTTTTTGTTAAATACAGTAAAAAAAAGTCAAGTCCATGTGTCCTAGTTTTAGATAAAAAAAATTGGGAAGTTTGAATAAGTGAATTTTGATCTTCGAAATTTGATTTTGCATATTTAGTTTTAAGACACAGCAGTATAAATTGCAAATCTCAAGTGTTTTAGTCAAAAGTGTCAGTTTATAATGAATAATAGCGTAATCTATCACAATGACTTCTAAAAGTAACAGCCAATTTTAATTTTATTCCAACATAATTCAAAATTTAATATCATCAGGTACAAAATCAAATTACCCAGAGTAATACATATACCTATAGTATATTTTCACTGAAAAGTTTATAATGTGGGTCTCAAATTAGGTTTGAATAATTGCTTATATTCGAATTACGAATTACGGAGTTTGAATAAAAGTTTTTTCATAAAAATTATAGTGCTTGGGTGTTTGGACAAACTTAGAACTTGAATAACCTATGGTATTAGAGAATTTGAAGTTTAAATAACCAGAGTTCCACTGTGAAAATGCTTCATTTGTATATATTTTCATTTGCTTTGTGAAATTCCCATAGCTGCAAGCTTGAGAGCCTTTGTAATTATTACTGACAATGAATGCAAAAAATTTTGTCACTCCGTGTATGAATACATATAAAATGCAATACACAATCCGGAACTACATTATCGTAGGTAAACAAACATGACTGTCACGTCACATTTGTTTACATTCAAGACAAGACTGAAAAACACATTTACGAGATATTACAAAATAAATCAAAGAAATTTTTGATAACATATATAGGCACCTGGCTGATATTCACCGTAATATTGACATTGTGAGAGACAGAGTGGTGTTTTTGATGGCCTGTTGAAAGAACAGAAAACAGATCAGTCAAAACCATCAAACGACAAAAAATTTTGAACAATCGGATCTTTGAAAAAAATTCTTCCTACCTTGACAAAGCTGCTATTTACCCTATTATTTTGAGACAATGTGTAATGGTACAACTTGTCAATCAATTTTGTGTCTCGCGGGATGTAAATTTCAAGTGATGTAAATTTCAATTGGAATTAGATTTACGCATGTATGCCACATCCAGTGAAAATTGTCTGTTTCAAATGCTGTGTTTGTTGATCGGAAAAACTGAAAAATCATCTACATGCTTTTAATCAATTTACAAGGGATGCAATAGGAACTCCTCAAAAGTATAATACATGGTTTAAGTACTACACCTTAAAACGATAATTTTCTAAACTTTGAGAGATATTTGCACCACACCAGGCATAAAGTATACTTCTCACTGCTTTGCTGTCGACATTTGAATGATACCGAGTATGAAGCTCGGCACATTATGTTAGAGTGAATCTCAACCTAACAATGTCGACATTCCAGAAGGAATCTCGGTAAATCCCTGTCTACTCACATATCACAGATTCGAAACCCACATGCTTGTCCATTGAAAATTATCCCTCAGCTACAGCTACTCCCTTCCCGTTTCAGATTCACAAATTTCACTTCCGACATTTAGCCAGCAATCTTTTACTCCAAACTTCTTTACAAATTGAAATGGGGCCACACAGGTGCACCTGATTTTCGACTGAAATATAGTCCACAAATAACAACACATTTATCATTGATTTTCAATTTTTTATATATTATTTATATCCAATATTCTAAAAAATTCTTTATGTAAATAAAAATCGAGAAAAATACCATCAAAATACCTGATAACAGTATAATTTTTCAAACCAAAACTCCCCGTTGTTACCCCACATTAAAAATATTGCGGATTAATGATGTGTCGTTCTCGGTCTTAAATTCAGTTGTTGCGTCTACTGGACTCCCCCCGATGTGCATGTGTTATAGATGGGAATTTTTTTTTTTTTTTACAATAAATGAATAATTTTTTTTTAAAAATATTAAACGAAAATATAACAATTGAACTGTTTTAAAATGGTGTTCATTGTCAGTATGAAGGCAACAACTTTGCAAGCAAAACTGTTCATAACGCGCTAATGCTCGTTATTCCGTTTTGCTTGCAAAGTAGTTGCCTTCATACTGATAATGAACACCATTTAAAACAGTTCAATTGTTAAATACTGTAGTACATGAAACACTATATAAATTTCACCTTTGAGTTACTATGTTATTTGTGATACAGTTTATGAAAAATAAAAAAATTAATAGATGAATTAAAAATAGATAAATATTTAATAAACAAACAATTAATTATAAGTTATTAAAAATATAAAAAGATAATAAAATTAAATAAGTGAATAAATGGATGGATAAAAGATTAAATCAATAGATAAATAAATATATAAATAATAATCAT